>PVIU01000256.1:192099-264599 GCA_004026605.1 Ondatra zibethicus
AAGGGAGAAAGGGGGAGGGGGAGAGGGGGGAGGGGGAGAGAGTTCCCTGCTTAGTTCCATAGCCCTATCTTATCATTGGGTTGTTTGCTTTCTTGTTTAATTTCTGGAATTCTTTGTATATTCTAGATATTAATTCTTGTTGCATGTATAACTGGCACAAATTTCCTCCCATTCTCGGGGCCACTTCTTCAGTCAACTGACAGTGTCCTTTGCTGTACAGAAGCTTTTAATTTCATGAGGTCTCATTTATTGACTATTGACATTATCTCCTGAGTGTTTGGAGTCATATTCCAAAGTTCCTTACATATGCCTACTATCTATTTTTTCCATTATATTTATTTATTTACTGGGGGCATACGTGTGTGTGTGTGTGTGTGTGTGTGTGTGTGTGTGTGTGTGTGTGTGTGTGTGTGTAGGCACAGGTGGCCTAGCATGCATGGGGATGTCAGAGGACATCTTGCAGAAGTCCGTTCTCCCCTTCCACCATGTGGGACCCAGGGATCAAACACAGGTTGTCAGATTTGGAAGCAAGCACCTTTACCTACAAAAGCCATCTCACCAGGCCCATATACCTTTAAGTTTATTACCTGGATTTTTCCTCTAGCACTTTCAGAGCCTGGGTTACACTGAAGTCCTTGATCCACTTGGAATTTATTTTTGTGTAGAATGAGAGATAAGACTCTAGTTTCAGCCAGGCAGTGGTAGTACAAGCCTTTAATACCCAGCACACTCCAGTGGTAGAGGCAGGTGGGTCTCCTAGCTCTTGGCCATCTTGGTCTAGAGAGTGCATTTCAGTACACAGGACAGCCCAAGCTACACTGAGAATTCCTGTCAAAAAGAATTTTCTTAAAAAGAATCTATTTTCATTCTTTTGTGCAAAGATACCACCACTTGTTGAAAACCGCTGCCTTTTTCCCAGTGCTTATTTTTGTCCGTGTCAGGTGGCTGTAGCCGTGCGGCCTTGTATCTGGAGCCTCTGTTCTGTTCCCCTCGTCTGTGTGTCTATGATTATTACTTGGCTCCAAAATACAGCACAATCAATCATGTGCTGCCTCCAGCAGTATCATTTTTTTGCTCAGGATTGCTTTGGTTATCCAGGTCTTCTGTGTTTCCCTAAGAATTGTAATATTGACTTTTTATGTCTACGAAAATGTCCTTGGGATTTTGGCTGAAATTGCATTGAATCTATAGATTTTGTTTGTTGGTTGGTTGGTTGGTTTTGGTTTTGGTAGAAAGGCTATTTTTGATGATGAATTATCAAGTCGGCACAAATCAATAACCAAGCCAGCTCAATAGAAACAGGTATTTTTAATAAAAGAAAAGGGGGGGACTCACTCTACCCAAGACGTGATCCAATCCTTCTGGCAGACACCGCATGGAGAGAGAGCGTACCTGTGTTCTCCCGATTTTCTACCTGGGGTCCCAGTAGCCACACCCCAACTTGATGTGATTGGCTAGTGGCTCTTCCCCCATCATATTTTCACACTAGTGATTCCTCCAATCTGTGAGCAGCAGAGGTCTTCCCACATCCTAGCGTCTTTCTTGGCTTCTTCCATGATTTAAAGTTTTCATCATAGAGTGTTCTCACCCCTTAGGTTAGGTTTATTCCAAGGTTGATCTTGACTGTTGTTATTTTGGGGGGTTGTTTTTGAGGGTGTTGTGAATGGAATTATTTCCCTGATTTCTTTCCCTATGTGTTTGTCATTAGAATATGGGAAGGCCGCTGATCTTCGTGTGTTCATTTTGTATCTTGCCATTTTGCTGAATGTGCCTACCAGTTCTAAGTGTTTTCTGCTGGGGTCTTCAGGATCAGATTATCTGAAAGTAGGTAGACTTCGGTTTCTTTCCTGTTCATGTCCATTTACTTACTTCTCTTGTCTTATTGGTATAGGTCAGAGTGCCAGCATTATGCTGAAGAATGGGGACGTTGACACCCTGGTCTTCTTCCTGATTTAGTGGAAATGCTCTGAGTTTTCCTCCATCTAACATAATGTTAACTACAGGTTTGCCATTTGCAGCCTTCATTGGGATAGGTTCCTTCTGGTCTGTTTTTCAGGATTTTTAACATGAAAGATGTTTGATTCTTTATTCAGAAGACTTTTCTTCTGCCCTTGAATTCTTTTGTATAGTAATTTATTGATTAACATGCATTGAACCATCCTCGTATCTTTGAATTAAAGACCTTTTGATCATGGTGAATGACCTTTTTGATGTGTTGTTCAATTTGGTTTGCAAGTCTTTTGTTGATAATTTTTGCATCTGTGTTCATCAAGGAGATTGATCTGTAATTTTCTTTTTTTTATTCTTTTGACATCGTTGGCTTTGGTGTCAGAATCACAACAGCTTCATTCAAAGAGTTTAGCAATGTCCCTCCTTTTCTATTATACAGAATAGTGAGAAGTGTCATTAGTTCTTTCTTAAAGGGCTGATAGACTTCACCAGTGTAAACCTGGCTTGTTTTGATTGGGAGATTTTTAAATTATTACTTCAATCTTACTTTTTGTTATGGATACATTTATTTATCTCACTTTTGTCATTTGTTTTAAATTTTCCAACTTGGGGGATATGAATTTTAAAGCTATCTCCAATTTTTTTTTCTAAGTTGTGTTGGTATCTGTTGCTGTTCTTTTTCCATCTTAATTATTTATGTAATTTGGATCCCCCCCTCGGTTACAATGGCTGGGGATTTGTCACTCTCATTTATCTTTTCAAAGAGCCAACTCTTTCTTTAATTGAATCTTTGTATTATTTTTTATTCTTGTTTTGTTTCTATTTCATCAGTTTCTGCCCTGGTCTCAATTTCTTTCCGTCTACTGAGTTGAGGTTTGACATGCTCGTCTCTTTTAAAGGACTCTAAGGTTTATCATTAAGTCGTTGATTTGATACCTCCCTGATTCATTAGATATGCAGACCTTTCTCTCAAGACAGCTTTCATCGCATCCCACAGGTTTTGGCATGTTGTCTTTTCATTTTCACTTGGATAAAAATGTTTTGATTCCTTCTTGATTTCTTAAAGGACTTACTCCTCATTTAGTGCTGTGTTCTTTAACCTCTATAAGTCTGTATATGGTTTAATGCATAACTGACTGTTAATTTGTAGAATGATTGCATTGTGACCAGCTAGAACTTGAGACTTGTTTCAAGTTGCCTGAATTTGTTGAAACTTGTTTTATGTCCTAGTACATGATCTATTTTAGAGGAAGTCGCATGAAATGCAAAAGTTGTGCATTCTTCAGGGTTTGCATGGAATGTTTTACAGATGTCTGTTGAGTTCGTTTGCTCTATGATATAATTTAATTTGCACATTTCTCTGTTTATTTGAAGAGAGTTATTTGTTTAACTTTATTTTTACTTATTAGTAGTGTGTGTGTGTGTGTGTGCGTGTGTGCTCACGCGTGCACTCGCATATACATATATGATGTGTGTGAATGTATGCATGCCATAGCAGGAGTAGAGGCTAGAGAACAATTTTGTGGGGTCACTTCTCTCCTTCCACCTTCACCTGGAAACATCCCTGGCTTTCAGGGATTAAAGTCAGGTTGCTCAGCTTGCTCGGGTTGCACCACAAGGGCCTTTATCTGCTGGACCATCTTTCCAGCCCTGTTTCTTTCGTGTTGCAGAAATATCCCAATTGCTGAGCATATGGTATTGAAGTCACCTACTGCTAATCGATGACTTTACATCTAGTGGCATTTGTTTTATGAAGTTGTATGCACCTGTGTTTGGGGCATATGTTTAGAACTATAATGCCTTCTTGGGGGGTTGTTCTTTTAATCAGTACTAAGTGGCATTCTTCTTCTCTCACTAGTTTTCATTTGATTTCTATTCTGTCAGATATTATAACAGCAACACCTAGTTGGTCCCTAGGCCTTTAATACCTTTTTTCCACCCTTTCATCCTAAAGCAGTGTCTATTTCTTGGAGTCAACAAATAGATGGTTCCTGTTTTGTTTTGTTTTTAACCCAGTCTACTAGTCTGTGTCTTTTTTTCATAGGCAAGTAGAGACAATTAATATCCTGAGTAGTTACTGAAAGGCACGCATTGCTTCCTGTCATTTTGCTGATCTGATGGTGTTTGTTTGTTTTCCTCTTCATCTCCTGCGAAACAATTATTCTAGAGTGTTTTATTCTTTCCTGTGGCCTCATGGGTGGGTTATTCTCTCTCTCTCTCTCTCTCTCTCTCTCTCTCTCTCTCTCTCTCTCTCCCTCTCCCTCTCCCTCTCCCTCTCCCTCTCTCTCCCTCTCTCTCTGTCTCTCTCATCCAAAAGATTACTTCAAATGCCTTCTATAGAACTAATTTTATGGTCATAAATACTCTCAGACTTTTTATGATGGAGAATGCTTGGTTTTCCTCCAATATGACAGTTTTGCTGAGTATAGTAGTCTGTTGCCAGTATCTTTCAGAACTTGAAATACATCTTTCTATGCACTCATGGATTTTAAAGTTTTGCTCTGTCATTATTCTGCTGGGTTTGCCTTTATACGTGACTTAGTAGTTCTCTCTTGCCACTTTCCATATACTTTCTTTCTTCTAAAAGTTTCATGTTTTAATTATAATATAATGTGTGGAGGTTCCTTTCTGGTTTGGTGTCCTAAATACCTCTTATGCCTGTAGGCATCTGTGATGGTTAGTTCTAATTATTAGCTTGACACAACCTAGAATTTGCTGGTAAGGGAGTCTCAATGAGGAACTCTCTAGGTAAGGCTGGGCTATGGGAATGTCTAGGAGAGACTGTCTTGATTACTTTAATTGCTACAGAAAGCCCCAGCCTGAATGCGGTCAACACCGTTCCCCAGCTTGGGGTCCTAGACTGGAGAGAGTCAAGAAAGTAAGCTGATCACCAAGCACGCGAGCATTTGTTTCTCTCTGCTCTTGAGTGCAGGTGAGATGTGACGTCTCTGCCTCCTGCTGCTCTGGCTCCCCCAGAAATGGACTGTAGCATGGAGCTGTGATGAAGCAAACCTTCTCCCCCTGCTGCTGTTCATCAGGGCACTTTACCCCAGCGACAGACGTGAAACTGTGAGGCATCTTTTTCCGAACTATAGTGATTTGGATGAAATGTCCCCCATAGGTCCTCAGTTGGAGGCTCTGTTGGGGAGGGTTAGGAGTGCGCCATAATGGAGCACACCATCTAAAACCATAAGCTACCAGTAAAACTTTTCTTCCATAAGTTATCCCCTGACAGGTGCTTGCTCAGAGCAATACCAAATAAAGGATGTGGACACATAACTCAGAGAAAAGAGAAACAACTCGAGACAGGATACAGAAAAACACAAACCCTAACCCAAATGGACCATGTATAATTCCTCCGATACAAAAATTGGAGTAATAAGAAGCCAAAGTTGGGCAGGGAACCTATCTCAGTGTTAGAGCTCTTGCCGAGCTATACAAGGCCCTTGGTTCAATCTCCATGCCTACAAGAAAAAAAATAAGCTAAAATTTAAAATGTGAAGACTTTTAAAGCAAAGGACACGGTCAATAAGACAAAACGACAACCTACCAGAATGGGAAAAGATCTTCACTAACCCCACATCAGACAGAGGTCTGATCTCCAAAATATACAAAGAACTCAAGAAATTGGACACCAAAAGATCACATAATTCAATAAAAAAAAAAAAAAAACGGAGTACAGACCTAAACAGAGAACTCTCAACAGAGGAATCTAAAATGGCTGAAAGACACTTGAGGAAATGTTCAACATCCTTAGTCATCAGAGAAATGCAAATCAAAACAACTCTGAGATTCCATCTTATACCTGTAAGAATGGCCAAGATCAAAAACACTGATGACAACATATGCTGGAGAGGATGTGGGGAAAAGGGAACACTTCTGCATTGCTGGTGGGAATGCAAGCTGGTACAACCCCTTTGGATGTCAGTGTGGCGATTTCTCAGAAAATTAGGAAACAACCTTCCTCAAGACACAGTAATACCACTTTTGAGTATATATCCAAAGGATGCTCAATTGTGCCACAAGGACATGATGTAGGAGGTCCTTCTGTATTTGTGTTGCCTTCATTGGTTAATAAAGAAACTGCTTTGGGCCTGGTGATAGGGAAGAACTTAGGTAGGCAGGGAGACAGAACTGAATTCTGGGAGGAAGAAAGCAGAGTAATCAGAGAGCTGCCATGGAGCTGCCAGGTCAGACATGCTGAATCTTTCCCAGTAAGCCACGACCTCATGGTGACATACTGATTATTAGAAATGGGTTAAATCAAGATGTGAGAGTTAGCCAATAAGAGGCTAGAGATAATGGGCCAAGCAGTAATTTAATTAATACAATTTATATGTGATTATTTTGGGTGTAAGCTAGCAGGGTGGCTGGAACAAACAAAGGGACCCTCTCTCCTTTCAACAATTGGCACTTCAATGTGGTTAACTAACGCCACGTAAAACCTGAGAGGGCTTGAAAAGGAATTCTAGACACACAGAAAAAACAGAGTTTAACACAGCTTTTTGCTGTTTGCTGGTGGCGTGCCACAGAGAGATTTTCCTGACTCAGCAATAGCAGCAAAAAAAAAAAAAAAAAAAAAAAAAAAAGCTGCTCCATTTTAAAAGGAGGCTTCCTAGGCCCTGCCACAGGTGCAATCTCTGGCTATGGACAATTTTGTGGGCCCGGGTGTTTCTGTGCCCACTAGGTTTGGGAGGAAACTGGCTGAGACAATTGCCTGTGGCTCGGTGCTCCCTGCCTGGGCAGGTGGGAGGATCAGGTTTACTAGGTGTGCACAGGCAGGAGAGCAAGGTGGATTCCCACCTCCATACACAGAGATGTTTCCAGGCTGCACAGTGCTCTGTGTGGCAGAGTTGGCTGTAACTCAGATAAAAAGAGTTTATGTGATACACGCTCATTCTCAGAGTTAAAGTGCTGAGTGTGGCTCCTGCCTGGCGGCCCTAGAGCTACCACTGGTGGTACGTCCACCATTTTAAAATTGGAGAGAGGTGGAGCCAGCATCCAGAGCAGCTGCAACCAAGCTGCTTAGCATTTTAAAAGCCTTCAAGACAGTAGAGAATTACAGACAATGCAATAGGACAGATTCAGACATAAAAGACCTCTAAATGGATCACAGTGTTGGGTAAATGTACATAGGCTCGGGAGAGAGAAGAAAAAGAGTATAGAAAGTCATAAAATAAAGTTAATGCTTTAAAAACAAGCATTTAAAAAATGTCTTTAAAGAGACAGGCAGTACAAATATTGATAGATTAAAAGGAGTAAAGAAAAATAAGCCACATAAAAATGGAAAATTCACAGAGAGTATAGATTCTGTATATTATTGTGTTTTCTTTAAATTTTTTGACTGTGAAGGAACTAAGTGCAGAGAGACATTTCATTGTGTGGGTTGCTAAGCTAAAAAAGCATGTATATTATAAAGGTATTATGACTTCAGAATTTGGGTCTAAAGATATGATGCTTTGGAAAAGAGGTCCTTCTTTTGTTTTCACAGAAGATGAGAATCTGTGAATTGCTTCTAGACCAAGGCCTCTGGAACGGTTGCTGTGAACACCCTCCAAAAATTAATTCACTCAACTGCTGACTGAGATAAACTTAGCACACGGGATATACCATGAAAGACCTGATTAATAGTCCCCCCATACAGCATGAAGCAGTTTGGAGAGAAAAAACTATGCCCATATTCCCAAATATTGTTTATAAATGTTCTTTTACATTTAAAGGGGGATATGATAGAGATATGAATAATTTGTATTGATATGACTCTTGGTTTACTGATACTAATTTAAGGTCGATTTTTTATATTATTTCTGATCTTGATTAAAGTATTGTGATTGTGTAGTTCATTTAACAATGTAATGTATAATTAAGAAATATAGGTTAATAGATAATCATCTATAATAGTCAAATTTGTAGTCATGTTAGTTAGATTTTTCCAGATGTGCATAGATATATTTCAAATGGATAGGCATTCTTCATATCTTTCAAAGACTACAGAATATGGCATTTAAGATGTTTTAATAACTTAGGACTTTTCATGACAATGAGACATGTCTGTTCCTGGCAGCACCAGCTACTTCCTGAGAAAGATGGGCATCGAAGAGGCTCCTTATGGAGTTTGCTAGCCATTTGGGCAAGAAACTGCTCTTCCCTGGACTGCTTCACTGGACATGCAGTACCCACAGAGAGATGACTGCTAAACTTGCCTATAGGTAAGATGATCCTTCGGGGTTCCTGCTTCATGAAAGAGTCTGCGAGACATTCTGTAGGACACAGAAGAAAGTGACTTACTATCTTTGAAATTTCCAGCTTCATGGAAATGTCTGCTGGATACTATGGACCTGTAGGCTAAAGATGGATGCCCCAACAGTACAGAAGAACTTTGGGTGACTATCCAGGCAGCAAGATGTCTCTGTCAATTCTAGAGTTCTGGAAGTTGCTTACAATGCACTTTCTGTTTACTTAGGTAATATTATATCCTTCTGGAGTCTTTGATGGAGTTGAAGAATAGATAGTTATAGTTTTCCTTAGTTATGATAAAAGATAAAGTAAATATAAGTATTATAACCGTAATTCTTATTTGATACCTGTTTTGTTATATGTAATTTAACTTTAACATAGTTAAACAGAAAGGGGAAATGGTGTTCTGTTTTGTTTAAACAGAAAAGGGGAAATGGTGTAGGAGGTCCTTTGTAATTGTGTTGCTTTCATTGGTTAATAAAGAAACTGCTTTGGGCCTGGTGATAGGGAAGAACTTAGGTAGGTGGGGAGACAGACTGAATTCTGGAAGGAAGAAAGGAGAATCAGAGAGCCTCCATGGAGCTGCCAGGTCAGAAAATGCTGAATCTTTCCCAGTAAGCCATGACCTCATGGTGATATACAGATTATTATAAATGGGTTAAATCAAGATGTGAGAGTTAGCCAATAAGAGGCTAAAGATAATGGGTCAAGCAGTAATTTAATTAATACAATTTATATGTGATTATTTCGGGTGTAAGCTAGCAGGGCAGCTGGGATGAAAAGCAGGCCCTCTCCTTTCTCCTTTCAACAAGGACATGTGCTCTACTATGTTCATAGCAGCTTTGTTTGTCATAGCCAGAACCTGGAAACAACCTAAATGTCTCTAAACTAAAGAATGGATAAAGAAAATGTGGTACATCTATACAATGGAGTACTACACAGCAGGAAAAAATAATGACAGCTTGAATTTTGCAGGAAAATGGATGGAACTAGAAAACATTATTTTGAGTGAGGTAACCCAAACACAGAAAGACAATTATCACATGTACTCACTCATAGGAAGTTTTTAAACATAAAGCAAAGAAAACCAGCCTACAAACCACAATCCCAGAGAACTTAGACAACAATGCAGACACTAAGAGAGACTTACATAGATCTAATCTACATGGGAAGTAGAAAGTAGAAGAAGACAAGATCTCCTGAGTAAATTGGGAGCATGGCAACCTTGGGGGAGGGTTGAAGGGGGAAGGGAAAGGCAGGGAGGGGAGCAGAGAAAAATGTAGAACTCAATAAATATCAATTTAAAAATGTAAAAAAAAAATGTGAAGACTTTATGGAGCTGAGAGTTAGGGACCCTAGCGAAAGGACAAGCTTTTCAGCTTTCTCTAGAGACGGCTAGTAGCGTCCATTCTCTCTTTCTTCTTTCTTTGGCTCTTTTTGAGACAGTTTTTCTGTCACTATTACCATTTTTAATTCAGTGTATATTTTAATTCATCAGTGTCACTTTTAGAAAAATATTACAGGTCAACAAGATGATTTGGTGACTTAAGGCCCTTGCCACTACCAAGCATGGTGACTTGAGTTTGACTTACAGGATCTACATGGTGGAAGGAGAGAAACGCCCAGTGCAAGTTGTCCTCTGACTTTCATATATTGTACTGTGGCATGTGTGTGCGTGCACACACATATGTGTGCATATATAAACAAATGTAATGAAAAAATTCAAAGAAAGATATTACAGATGAAGTCCATGTGATGATAAAGCAAGGGAGGGGACTAAAGGAAACAACTGGAAAGGGGGAGGGGCACAGAGGAGGGAGGTGGAGGGGGAGAATGAATGAGGATAAAGATTAATAACACATATAAGTAGTACGGGCTTTTAATCCCAGTGCCTGGGAGGCAGAAGCAGGCAGATCTCTGTGTTTGAGGGCAGCCTGGTCTACAGAGCAAGTTCCAATTCAGCCAGGGCTACATAAAGAAATCCTGTCTCAAAAGACCAAAACAAAACAAAACGCCGTGATGAAATTCATTACTTTGTGTGCCAACCTTAAAATGTAATTTTAAAAGAATAAAAAATAAAGGGAATATATTACGGAAAAATAGTGTAGGAAGTGGTTTTAGTTCATGTCCTATACTCAAATCTCTTCCTACCAAGCATAGCCATAGGTTTCCAGCCGCCTACTGTTGGGTTTCTTGTCCATCTCTGTCCCTTTAGATTTCTTAGACAGCTTCTCCTGCCTCTAAACCACCCTGGAAGCTCTCCACGGTCCAGCATGGCTGCCACCATCAGACTTATCAGTTACTATGACCAAGATGATGGTGGCCACTGTCTAAAGTTCATTGTGCTGTAGGCTGGTCTCACTAGAAGGCACAGCCCCCTGCCTCTGCTGGCTGTCTCTGAGGAGATGGCTATCTTTTCCTGGTTTAATTATTCCAAACCCATCATTTCCTCCCTTGTTCTTGGTACATGATTTTATCATCCATTTCACTGAGAAGATAAATTCGCTCAACAAGAAGAGACTACACTGTCTTTCCAGTCATTCAGTCTCGTCCTTCAGTGGGGAAATGGGCCCTTTTCCTACACAGTTCTTTTCCTCGGTTGTCTGCTGGGACTCACATTATCTCAGGGCCTCGAAGGCCAGGACATGAAACATTCTTCCTCTTGCCCTTTACATGTCCTCCTTGCAACTGAATTTTTCACCTCCAGTGGTGAATGTGTTGTTCTTTCTTATCCACGTTTGACCTCACTTGTGACTACTTAGATATTATCTCCTTCCTTCCTGTCACCAGACATTTTAAGAGCTGCTTCCACTTACTTATCTCCCTTTCATCTGCCAGCTCTCTGAAACTGCACATCTGTCACCATCCACCAATACAGAATAATGAATAATGGCCTCCCTATTGTCAAATTCGCAGAGTTCCCTTTCATTAATCGACTTTACAGCTCATTAACAATTCATCCTGATGGTTTCTCTCTGTGCTTTGAAGCTCACTCCTGTCCTTGGCTTCCTAGACTTGACTTCAATACTCTTCGCTGTTGTACCAGAACTCAAGTGTTCTCCCCTCCTCTTCATTTCTTTCTCTATCTCAGTACTAACATGGAAACAGACTTTGTCATCATCAAAGCTCTGTTTCCCGAGGGACGACTGCCAGTTCAGAACATGTTGGGCCCATTCTGATGCAAGAGACCCGGAGCATCTCTGCCTAGTGCAAATTCACCACTGCCCTTCCAGTACAGAGCCAGGAAGTCAGGAGAAATTGAGTAGTTCATGGTTTACATTTCCTTTGCCCTGTGAGAGTATAAACAGGCACTATGGTTCACAGTGCTGGGAAGTTTAAGCTGGTAGGACACTTGGAAGACTCTAGCCAAACTTCAGGTACGTATTCTCTGATCTGTTCGTATGAAAAATAATAAAAATTTAAAGGATGTTTACCTAAAATCTACAGGGAAGAGTACAGGGCCTAAAACAGCTAAAACTTAAAAAAAAAAAAAAAAAAAAGAAGCGATAGAGGACCTGATTTCAAAATGGCTAAAGCTATTGTGAGTACCTTGTAAAGGGAACATCATAAATACCTGAGACGATAAAGGAAGGCAGGGATTGGTGCATGCGCACGTGAATGTGTGTGTGTGTGTGTGTGTGTGTGTGTGTGTGTGTGTGTGTGTTCGCTGATTTTGAACAAAAGCACTAAGTCACCAAAAAAGAGTAATTAGTTTAACAAATGGCACTGAGGGCTAAGGAGGCACCTTAGCTGGTGAAATGTCTGATTGCGAGCATGAGGAACTGAGTTCATCCCTCGGACCCACGGAAAAAACCAGCACAGTAATGCTTGCCTGCAACTCCAGCCACAGAAGGAGGTGAGCAGAGACAGAAAGATCTCTGAATCTCATTGGCCAGGGAGCCTAGTGAACTGATGAACCGCACATTCAATGAGAGACTCTATCTTCAAAAGAAAGATGGAGAACAGTTGAGAACAAAACCTAATGCCTACCTCTGGCCTCCCCACACATGCACACATGTGTGCACATGCAACCACATATGCATATGCATAATTACCGTCTTAGTTACTTTTATATTGCTTATACAAGAAAGCATTTGCCAGGTGAGGTAGAGCATGCCTTTAATATCAGCACTTGGGAGAAAAAGACAGATTTCTGCGAGTTTGAGACTAGCCTAGTCTACATAGTGAGTTCCAGAACATCCAGGGTTACATAGAGAGACCCTGCCTCAAAATTAATTTATTAGTCATAAAAAAGGAAAGTATTTAATTGGGGGTTTGTAATTTCAAAGGGTTAGAGTCCATAACCATAATGACGGGGAGCATGGAGCCGACAGGCAGGCTTGGCACTGGAGCAGTAGCTGAGACATCACATCTGAAGCCACAACCATGGGGCTGAAAGAGCTACCTGGGAATGGCAGAAGCTTCTGAAATCTCAAAGTCCACCCCCAGTGACACACCTCTTCCAACAAGGCCACACCTCCTAATTCTTCCCAAACAGTTCCACCAACTGGAGACCAACTGTTCCAATATATGGTAACTATTCTTATTCAAACCAGCAGACCTCCACAAACAAATATATATATATATCATACACACAGGGCAACCTGTGCAAAATAAAATGGTACTTAAATAATTGACCATTCATGAGAAAAAAATTCATTTCAACACATCCTTGAAGAATTATTCTATGTCTTATTAAATACTGAAGCTAAAAGTGATCAGAAATTTAAATGAAAAATCTGAAACTATTTTTAAAAGTTGGAAGAAAACATAAAGGCGATCTTTGTGATACTGGACTAGGCAAGGATTTAGGTGCTATAAGAAACCACAGGCCACAACACAAAAGGCCAACTGCAAAAATAGAGCAAAATGTGTCTCTCCCAGAAACAAACTCTTAACGTATAATGCTGCTGTGACTTTAATTCAGAAGCCCATAAACCATGCAAGGAATTGATCTTGCAGAAGATTCTTCAGTGGAGACTAGCTGCATATTGACTAACTCAGTCCTGATATTATCTACCCAAAAATAGCATCACAGGTTGATGTCCCAGTCACATGACAGTTATCAGTGTCAGATGATGTAGCAATTGACAGCTACAAGCAGTTTGTGCCCCAAACTTCTGATTAACTGACTTTAAATCCAGAATCCCAGGATCTCCTCCTCAGTTATGTCCATTTGTTAATGGCCTACAGAACTCAGGAAAACACTTCCTTACCTATGTCCATTGGTTATAAAGGATGCTATAAAGGATACAGATGAACAGGCAGATGGAAAAGGTACACAAAACAAGTTCATGTAAGAAGGAGTGGCGAATGCTCACACCCTCATTGGGTGTATACCCTTCAGAACTCTGGCCTTCTCAGATTTTATGCTCCCTCTTGTAGATACAATTTATTAAATAATTGGCCTGTGATGATCAAATCAACTTTCAGCCCCACCAGAGGTGGAACAGTAGATTTCAAAGACCCAACCCACTGTTTTGGTAAACAATCTAAAGCAGAAACCCTGAAACTTGGGAGCCTAAAGCTACCAAGGAGCCACCAGTAATCAAACTGGTACACAAACAATATCACTCCGGAGATGACAAAATTGTAGGAGCTACTTCTCCCAGGACTTGTCGAAGCAAAACAAATGTGATCTAATACATTTTCTAATATACACTGATAAACTAGTGATAAGCTGGAGAGATGGCTCAGCAGTTAAGAGCACTTGCTGCTTTTCCAGAGGACCCAGGTTTGATTCCCAGCAACCACATGGTAGCTCCCAGTAGTTTGTAGCTTCTGTTCCAGGAGATCCAACGTCCTCTTCTAGCCTCCATGGGTCCTGTACACATGTGGAACACAGACATACATGGAGGAAAAACATTTATACACATAAAAATAATTTTTTGTTTCTATAGTTTGGTTTTGCTTTGGTATTTTGAGAGAGGGTTTCCCTGCATAACAGTCCTGGCTTTCTTGAATCTCACTGTGTAGATCAGTTTGGCCTTGAACTCACAGAGATCTGCCTGCCTCTGCCTCCCAAGTGCTGGGATTAAAGGCGTGCAACACTATTTCTGGTTTTTGTAACACAGTTAAGAGACTGAAAAGGCAAGGCACAGACCTAGAGTGCATTTGCAAAGTCTGTCTGAGAAGAACTGTACAGAGAATGCATAAAGAACTTCAGCCAGCCATAACTGTATATCAACATGTAGAAGAATGAAAATAGATCCATATCTATCTCCATGCACAAAACTCAAGTCCAAATGGATCAAGGACATCAAAATAAAGTCAACCACACTGAAACTCATAGAAGAGAAAGTGGGAAGTATACTTGAATGCATTGTCACAGGAGACCAGTTCCTAAATATAACACAAGTAGCACAGACACTGAGAAAAATAGTTAATAAATGGGACCTCCTGAAACTGAAAAGCTTCTGTAAAGCAAAGAACACAGTCAACAAGACAAAAATGGCAGACTACAGAATGGGAAGAGATCTTCACTAACCCCATATCAGACAAAGGACTGATTTCCAAAATATACAAAGAACTCAAGAAATTGGCCATCAAAAGAACAAATAATCCAATTTAAAAAATGGGGTACAGACCTAAACAGAGAACTCTCAAGAGGAATCTAAAATCTAAAATGGCTGAAAGACACTTAAGGAAATGTTCAACATCCTTAGTCATCAGAGAAATGCAAATCAAAACAACTCTGAGATTCCATCTTACACCTGTAAGAATGGCCAAGATCAAAAACACTGATGACAACTTATGTTGGAGAGGATGTGGGGTAAAGGGAACACTCCTGCATTGCTGGTGGGAGTGAAAATTGGATATCAGTATGGAGATTTTTTCAGAAAATTAGGAAACAAGTTTCCTCAGGACCCAGCAATACCAGTTTTGGGTATTTATCCAAAGGATGCTCAATCGTACCACAAGGACATGTGCTCAACTATGTTCATAGCAGCATTGTTTGTCACAGCCAGAACCTGGAAACAACCTAAGTGCCCCTTGACTGAAGAATGGATAAGGAAAATGTGGTATATTTACACAATGGAGTACTACACAGCAGGAAAAAATAACATCTTGAATTTTGCAGGCAAATGGATGGATCTAGAAAACATCATATTGAGTGAGGTAACCCAGACCCAGAAAGACAGTTATCACAAGTACTCATTCATAAGCTGCTTTTAGACATAAAGCAAAGAAAACCAGCCTACAAATCACAATCCCAGAGAACCTAGACCACAATGAGGACCCTAAGAGAGACATACATGGATCTAATCTACATGGGAAGTAGAAAAAGACAAGATCTCCTGAGGAAATGGGGATCATGGGGACCATGGAAGAGGGTTGAAGGGGAGGGGAGAGGAAGGGAAGAGAGCAGAGAAAAATGTATAGATTAATGAAATAAAAAAAAATTAGTAGCTAAATAATCTAGACACATAAAAAAACAGAGATTAATTCTGAAGTAACCAAAGAAAATGCACATAATTTAAATTCCTCTTTAACATTTCAATATATATTTTTATTAAGGTGAAATTCAATAACAAAATTAGCCATTTTCAAATGTATAATTAAATAGCACTTAGTCCGTCCAAAGTGTTGTGTAACCATCACTTTTAAATCTGCTTTTAGCACACCAGAAGGAAACCCCTTCCTTGTTAAATCATCACTCTGGATTCCTTCCTTCTCTTCAGATCCTGGAATCCGCTCTTCTTTCTTCCAGCATGGATTTACCTATTCTGTACACTCAATACAAATGGAAGAACATTACTTGGCATAATGTTCAAAAGAGATAACTTACAATATTCCATCTATCAGTAGCTCATTCATTTTTGTGTCTAAATAATATTCAAATATTCATATCATATTTTCTTTAATCATTCAGTTACCGATATTTTTATTTCAATCTTTGCTTCTCATGAATAATGCAGCAATTAACATTTTTTGTCTGAATTTTCAAGTACATGTTTTCAATTGTAAGTTTTAAATTTTAATTCACAATAAATATATGTTGTATATAATAACATAATAATTTATTATATACTATGGGGAACTATTATTTTTATATGTGCTCATATTACAGAAGATAAATCAAGCTATGTAACTAATCTGTGTTCAAACAATCATTTTTCTAATAAAATATTTAAAATCTGCTTTTAGTTATTTGAAATACACAATTTAAAATTGGAAGGAAAAAAAAAAACTTTCGCCAGCCATGGTTGAAGCGTTTGGGCAGCAAAGCTAGGTGAATTAGCAGTTCAAGGTCATACTCTGCTGCATCGTGAGTTTAAGGCCAGCCTGAGCCACAGGAGACTCAACAAAAGCAATGGAGAACAAAAAATAACTAAAATCAGATGGACAAAAGAATTGAAATCTGCTCAAGGGAAATATGCAGGGGGTGAGTAAGAACATTAAAAGATGTTCAGCATCCTCAGATAATGACATAGCAGATGACATTGTATAAAATGTTCACATTGCTATTATTGGCATTAATTGCTCTTTTACTTGTTCAACAGTTTTGAATTCCACATGTTTTATAGGATTATAATTTAACATCCCTGAAACGTTTCATTTCCCCAAGACATTGTGCTGTAGATCTCTTGTACAGTACAATGTGTAGTTCATCGCTGGACAGTATGAGATCACTTTAAATGATTGCCCAAAAATGAAGCTTAAGGACTACAGAACTGCAAGTAAAGCTTATTAAACAGTGTCTTTCAAACTTCTATGACTGACTATGACCCAAGCTAGGAAAATATCTTACAATCGAAACAGACGCATACAACATTACTTAATTACAGCAAGATTTATTTATTATGTATAGTGTTCTGCCTCCTGCATGTATGCCAGAAGAGGACACCAGATTTCATTATAGATGGTTGTGAACCACCATGTGGTTGCTGAGAATTGAACTCAGGACCTCTGGAAGAGCAGCCAGTGCTCTTAACCACTGAGCCACCAGCCCACAAGGTTTCTTAAACCATATCCATCCTTAGAACGGGATGCACTGTTTTTCTATTACATTTTATTCTAGTTAATTTGTTTAAAGAAATAAATCAGTTATGATCTGTTGTGGAACAAAAATAAGATGGTCAGCATCATTAATCTTTAAAGAAATGGTAATTAAGCTGGTGAGATACACCACACACCTATTAGCATAGCTAAAAATCTAAAGGACTTCCAGCAGGACACAGAGGAAATCAACCCTCACACTTCACTGATTGGATGATGAAATGTTACAAACGCCCTGGAAAAAAGCTTAGTATTTTTAATTTAAACATAAACCTATATTTGATGCAATCATCTCATCTTCTGGCTATTTACCCAAAAGAAAAGAAAGCTTATGTTCACATGCAGATTTGGGCTCAAATGTTCATAACTTACCTATTTATTTAAGGTGGTTTGTGGTCTCTTTTAGTCCAGGCTGGTCTCAAACAAACCTGAGGATGACCTTTGCACTCTGATCTTACCCAGTTCTGGGATTACTGGTGTGCACTGTTGGGTCCGGGCGTCGTACAATGATGGGGGACAGACCACCAAAGTCTATTAAACCAGAAGCAAACTTTATTCCAGAAAAAGAAAAGAATTCACCATGGAGCACACAAAACTATAGCTGTGAGCACAGCCAGAGATGGGTCTGGAATTGTGGCTATGAGGGGGGTTGATTTGGGTCTCTTTTTATAGAAAAATCAAACACCAGGTGTGGGTCAAAGAGCTTTTACAACCTTGAGGTCAAGCTTAAAGTCACATTACATTTTAAGTTTTACAACTTTTGGTTAAAGGACGTTAGACTGTTAACTTAGAGTGTTTGCGAAAGCCTGTGGCCGGCACAGCTGCTTTTCACTGTCCCTGAAAGAATGCAAGGCAGAGAGCAGAGTCACCTAGGGGACAGTTAAAAATGAAGGGAATACAAGCAGAGGATCCCATAGAGGCAATAGTCCAAAGTCAACCTTTGTCTGCAGGACCTGCCTAGCTGGGAAGCTGGGGCAGGAGACAATTGTTAAAAGTTCACCTCTGTGCACAGTGGCTGCCAGGATGACCGCTCTGAAGGCAGAAAGTGTTTGTTAAAGGTAAACATTGGCTGCTAGCTTTATTTTTTTTTCTCCCAAAATGTGTTTGGGCTTCTAACCTATTTCTATATTCCTGGAATGGACCATTTATTTCTATATTCTAATCCTGAACTCTTCACGTTACCACACTTGGTTCCATAACAGGTTTGTTTTCAAACTGGAAAAAACATAAATGACCATAAACACATGGAAGACTAAACCAATCATGGTAAATCCATATAAGGAAATACTAGCACACAAAAATGAAGTATTAATATGTACAATGCGGATGAGTGTCAATTATTTTAAATGAAGGAAGATGGAAGAAAATGCGCATTGTATAATTCTTTAAAATTCTATACACTCTAGCTTTAAATGAAGCCATCTAGCCAGGCCTGGTGACATTGCCTGTAGTCCAAGAATTCAGGAGTCTGATACAGGAAGATCATGAATTCAAGGTAAGTCTGATCCACATAATGAGACCCTATCCCCCAAAAAAGATACAGTCTAAACTAGTGCCAAACAAAGCATGTTCAGATGTAGTAGGGGAGGGGCATGTCACATGGAAGACAGAAGCGATGGGGAAGGAACTATAAAAAGTCATGAGGAACGATACTGACCACAATGGGGTTCCCTCTCGGTGAATGGGAAGACAGACAGGCATGGCCGAAACTTTCAAGAGTGAGACAGTTTTGTCACATGACAGTCGTGTCCCATGTGGCAGGCAAGGAGAGCATGGGTGTTTTTCCCAAAACAATGACTCCTTAAATAAAGGTAAGATGGGGATTTTATTCAGGGAATCACACACACACACTCATTTCTGAGCATGCTCATTTGCAAGGTTAAGGGATACATTCCTGAGCAAGCACAAGTTAAGGCTATAATTTTAGAAGGAAAAATAGTGATCACACTCTTTAGCATACTTGGCTCAGGTTGATCAGGTTTGAGTTTCTTCTCTGGTTTGGTTTTAGTTTTTTGCTTATTTCGTTTTTAGCAGTTCAAGGAATTGAACCTGGGTCTTCTCACATGCCTGGCAGTGCTGTACCCCTGAACTACAATCCCAACATTCTTTTTACTTTTCATATTAAGACAAAATCTAAGGTGCACTGGCCTGGAGCTCATTTTGATTCTTCCTGAACTTTCAATCCTCCTGCCTCAGCCTCTCCAGTAGCTGGGATTATAGGTCTGCATCACCAGGCCTGGTATTCAGATTGATTTTAAAGGGTGACAGCGCTTGAAAACCATCACACTAATTAATTCAGGTAAACTGCAGTTGAGGTACCACAGTTAGACCTGAAGGCAGGAGCAGTAACGACGACCTCTTTTGTTAGCACAGACAAGAAAATTGGCCAATGGAGTGAACAAGAAAACAGAATAGAACAAACTGGTAAATCTGTTAATAAAATTCTGTTATCAGAGAACCAGAGCAGTGGTTTTCAACCTTCCTAACACTGCAACCCTTTAATACAGTTCCTCATGTTGTGGTGACCACTATCTGTTATAAAAGAATTTTGTTGCTACTCCATCACTGAAATTTGTTACTGTTATGAACTGTGATGCAAATATCTGATATGCAGGATATTTGATATGTGGCCCCAATCGGGTTGTACCCCAGAGGTTGAGAACCACTGGGCTGGAAGCGCCTCAGCCCACAGATGAGGTGGACTGAGGTCAGAGACGCCTCTCCTGCAGCACCTTCCCAGACCACAAACCAAAAACCAGAAGAAAGGTTCAGGGTGATTTAACAAAACCAGAGCTGCAAAAGAAGACTCGACAGACAAGCTAGGAAGAGAAACTGGACGCCTCAAGCCTCCCCACTGAGACATTTTATGAATGAAAACTGCGTCCGCCCAAACTGCGTTCCGCCCAAACTGCGTTCCGCCCAGGATATCTTGTACCTTGGGCATGAAACGCACACACTCTGTTTTCTCAGGCCAACGGACAAGAAAGATTAATCCCTCTCTGTTATTGTCGCTTTAACTCTGCGGTCTGCCCTGGGTGGCTCAAAACTTGGGATTGGTGTTGGAGACGGGAGCGAGCTAACTGCATTTAGTACTGGGAGTTTATCTTTCAGCATCTCTTAGTTTTGGCCCAGGAAAGAATTGCTAATTATATTTGCTCTCGTCAGTTGATGGTTTTGATTGTGGCCAGTGTCTAGGCCAGCTGTGCTTTCTCCAGGGTCCATGTTTAGTTCATCAGCGACAAGCAGATTGAGGATGGCTTGTTGAAATGCTGGTGTTTGTACTTCTCTGTCTGTGATACTGAGGACAGAAACCAGGACCTGGTGCGTGCTAGACAAACACCATCCCACCACTGCCCTGTGTTTGAAAGTGTTATGCTGTCCCTTTGAGAGTCTGCCTATTCTCCCAATTCTCTAACTCTTTGCCAGTTCCAGCACTCCAGTCTGAAATCTAAACATCAGCACAGAGGGCAGGGCCATTCCCTAAGTAGAGAAAACTCAAGAATAAGGCTATGTAGAACCATTCATCCTGGGGAATCAGAGGCAAACTAGAGATATGCCATTATAGCACACAGAGGCTGTGAAGCAGCCAAAAGGATGAATGAATTACACACAGCTTGAGCGGGAGGTCTCAAAGGCGTGACAGTACAGGAAGCAGTGAGATGGTGAGGTGTGTTTTGAAACCACTGAGTTTCACGTGGAACAAAGGTCAAACCTGTCCACTTCCTAAAGATGGAAGCGGACAGAAAGAACATCCAGGAGGAAAGGTGAATGGCAGTGGGCATCAGTGAGAAGCGGAAACAGACACGAGAAACGTGCGCGACCCAACAAAGATGCTGACACACACTAAGGCGTTTCATTCTGCTAATCTCTGTACTCAGGCTCCAAAAGTGGTTTATTAAAGTAGAAGAAAATAATAGCCAGGCGGTGGTGGTGCACGCCTTTAATCCCAGCACTCGGGAGGCAGAGGCAGGCGGATCTCTGTGAGTTCGAGACCAGCCTGGTCTACAGAGCTAGTTCCAAGACATGCTCCAAAGCCACAGAGAAACCCTGTCTCGAAAAACCAAAAATAAATAAAGTAGAAGAAAATAATGAAAACGCAAAGAGACAGAAGCCTCAATTCTTGCTACTGTCTAAAGAATATACAGTTGTATTTCCATTTTAACTATTGTCTCAGATGCCCTTTACAGAGCTCTCTCCCTCTCTTGGTATCTTAGTCGTCTTAATATTCTGGTTGTGTCTTCAGTAAATGTCTTATTCCAAGCTGGAGAGAATGCCCAGCAAGTAGAGCTGCCACCCAGCCTGGTTCCATCCCCAGACGCCCCATGGTGGAAGGAGCAAACAGCTCAGCAAATTGTCCTGACTCCCACACACACTGTGCCACATGTGCACACACAAATTAGGTTCACTAAAACTTGATATAGAGAAACGACCTGCTGGAAATGAGCAATTTCTACACTCACACTTCCAGGGGACAAGGAAGTGAGAGATGACACTCAGTACTGGTAACCGTGAGAAACCCTTACACATCAACTGAACTCCTCGTAAAGGAGCTGTACACATCCTGTCTGGTGTCCCCCTTCGCTTATCTTTGAATAGACAACTGAAAGTGCACAGCCTCTGGCGCTGAAGCCATCACTCAAGTGCAGTCATCATCAGGGCCCCGACAAAGTGGGAGAAAATACCACCGCACCCACAAATGACGAGCGTCCTCACCCAGGAGCAGAGCTGAGATGGTAGGAGGATGGGCACAAGAGTCTCCAGCACTTCCTTCTATGAACATAAAAGTCAAATTAAATTGGCTGGTGCCTTCGGGGTGTTAGCTACTTACCACTTACTTGGGCGGGCTAGAAAGGCCAGAATACACTCCCTCTAACACGTGACCTAACAGAAACAACTAGAATAAATATTTTTAATTTCTCTTATTTTGTTCACCAGTTTATTAAATATTTGCTGAATGTCAGTCAGTACTATCTCAGATGCTGAAATGGAGTGGTGGAAGAGTGGACTATGAAAACAACATGGCAACCCAGCATTGTCAAAAGACAAAGACTTGCTTCCCTTTTGCTGTGGACAGCCTCAAAGGGCATCATTCCTCCTCACCTGTGTCCAAATGCTCCCAAGAAGAAATAACAAAGTCTTCTCGCTTTTGAGGCATCGGGACAGGACTCAACCGTATAAATTACTTCTGTCAAGTTTCCTCTATAAAAACCCACTATGAGATTAACGACTATCACTGCATTAACATGCAAAGCACACATTCACCACATAGAACAGAAACTGCCACACATTGGCCCCTTTGACCACACCCATGCCAGCTTCTTTGAAAAGGCAGGTTAAATGCTGGTCATTGAGGAAGTGTGACGAGCTAGGCTGCAGAAGTGTTACGCTGTCCTCACCCACTTTCCATGCCTTGCAGGCAAGGCTTCTCGCAGCCACCAGTGTTGTAGAATGAAACTTCATGCACCAAGACCTATGCACAATGACAGAACGTATTCCATATGTTTCACGTATTCCATATGTTTCACGCCAGAACACAGAGAAGGACCTCACCAAAATACTACATGCACACGTTTCTTCAGACTAGGTCAGAATATAAAATAGGAATGTAGCAGAATGGTGTTTTTTATTTTAATTGTGATTTATTTGATTTCAATTAAATGATACATAATAATTGTGCCCATTTATGGGGTATAGCATGATGTTTTGATGCAAGTATAAAATGTCAATGATCCAATCAGAGTGGTCAAGTACATCCATCCTCTCAGGCATCTGGAAGCACCCATAGTCCTTTCATCAAGCTATTTTGAAATTCACAATATATTGGTAGCCATACAATAATTATTGGTCATTATTGTCACCCCACTAAGCTACGGAGCACCCCAGTCAAACCATGAGCCAACCTCTCCCATTCCATTCCTCTCCTGGACGATGTGACTATTGCATTTCTCCCTACAAATATGGACAAGCTTGTTTAGCATCCAAGAAGGAGTGAGAACATGAGCTATGTGTCTCTGCCTAGTTGGTCACCACGTAAGCATCGCTGAACATGGCAGGGCTGCATTCTGCTTTGCGGATGGATAGCTTTCCACATCTTTGACAGAGACGGCAGAGGTGGGGGATGAGGGCGCCAGTGTGAGTTTCTACAGTGAGAGGCATTCAAACAGACTTTACCCATTTCATTTGCCCAGATCCAGGCTTTAAATGGCTAATATAACACTTGCTTAAACAGTCTCCAAGAAAGCCCAGCAGGAAAATGCCAGTCCCCAGGAGGCTATGCTAATCCACTGTCTGATGGCATATCATAGCAGGTTTGGCATTTGTTAAACATACATTTGTGAACAAAGATTTTCCGGACCAGTTCCCTCTTTTTAAAGACGCGTGGCAGATCCTAGGCTCAGGACAAAGTGGCATCCATCAGTGTATGGCCTTCTTACAGATCCACTGCAAAGGAACTTCACAACTAGAGGCTTGAAGGCCAGTTCTGTGGATGGCACCGCATCTCTGTATCAAACTGTTAGAAAGAATCCTGTAAAAAAATCAAAGGTGTCAGTCACTTTGGGTAACGTGCACAGTAGAAGACTTGAAAGCGTGAGAGAGAAAAAAGTTGACTCTGTCTCCTTCTCAGACCCCTCAGGTCCCCAAACAGCAGAACAAACGGCTTTATCCTCCTCTTGAAAGTGTCACCACATTTCTGACCTTGCTCTGATCACCACTGTTCACGTCTTTGTCCCTTCTCGTCTCTATTTTCACTCTTTATTGCCTGCCCTGTTTTCCTTGTTTCCCAAGCCCAAGGGTTTTCCTCCCTTCTTCCTCTTTCCTCACTGCCCTCGGCCCTCAAAGACTGTACCTTAAGCTTAGAACTGGGCCATCTTCCCACCTCCAGCCATCCTTGTTCCTCAAGCCGATCCAGTAAAAGTTGTTGCCCAAGTGCTCACGGATAGGGATCTGTGCAAGAGATTGAAGATGGTGAATCAAGACAGCAAAGGTGCAGGGACACCAGGGACCCCTGGAGCGGTCACAAAATCATCCTGTACTCTCTCAGAACTGAGTGAGGATCGAATGTCTGCACCCCACAATTCATGCGTTGAAACCCTGGCTTCCAGTGTGATGGCATCTGAGTAAATTAGGCTTATGTGAGGTCATAGGATGCTGCTTCTATGACAGGCTTCTACAGCTTTAAAATAAGATGAGACCAGAGCTGAAGCTCTCTCAAAAGCCAAGGAAAGACACCCTTGGATGAGCTGAAAGTGGCTCTCAGCAGGGACCTTGACTTTTGGGGCCATCCTGGTCCCAAAGCTGTGTCTGTTGTTTCAACTTCCTCTCTATGGCGTCTTATCACAGTGACCAGAGTTGAGACAATCACCCCAAATAACTAACCCCTCTGTTAGCTTCTCATTCGAATGGGGCTCTGAGAGCTAACAGAAATCTGTCTGTTGCAAGGAGCCACTTCCTCGCACTGACCTTTGGTTTATAAGCACATTTTTAGAGATAACAGATAAGCTATGGTCACTGCTCCACCTTCCATGGCTACTTCCTTTCTGATTAGATGGAATCTGATAGGTATTCAACAGAAAGCACACTGCAGAGGTGTTCATCTTACTCACCCACTACACCGCCTATGGTTACACTCAAAGCAATAGGCTGTGTGTTCTCCCACTAGACTCTCGTTTACAAATCCTTCATCTTGTATTTAACAAGGGGGTGGGAGTGCGGTAAGGCAATGGGCCTGATGGCAGAGTTAAACTAAGTATACCCACGTGTGTGCTGTGCTACCCCAGGACCAAGATAAACGATGCTCCGCTCTAGACAGTGGTACAGTCAAATGAAGAGGTTTGCACCCTAAGGGAACTGCCCAATACATTCGACAGAACAAGGAATAAAACCAAGAAGATTAATCTTGTTGTAAGGTTGAGCATTCACATAATGAATTTTCAGTATTTTCCAGGGACAGCGCAATTAATTGAATTTGGGCTGAATGACTTGCACGACCTCTATGGCGTTTTAGATTAGCGTTTGTTGAATGGTTTCTTTCGGAGAAAAGTCTTTTGTTAGGAATCAAGAAAACCCAGTGAAATTCCAGCTCTACTGTTGCCGTGATACTACTTAATGTCCCACTTGGCCGTCACTTGTGTTCTATTCCTGGAAGACGGTGGCTGAAGAGGAGGAGCGTATGGGCTCTGCTGCGGATGGTCTTCCTTTGCCAGGCGGCAGTCTCGCCAGCAAGAAGAAAGGGCTCTACTCAAAGTAAAGTGAAGAACAAACTCTCTGCACGCCCAGGGTCGGCAGTCAGCTGGAACCCTTCTGTACTCTTTTAAGGCAGAATCACCTCTGTTTTCTCTTCACTGGTGTTCAGGTTATAAAACCCTAAGACCTTCACTAGACATACAAAAGCTGGCACCATCTGGGCCCTGCCAACCATTCAGTCACCAACTTCAAGCCCATCAACCTTCCTTTTGTTTTTTGTGACAGACCAAGAACATCTTGCATTAGGTCTGCACAGCTTTTCCTTCTCCCTGTAACACCCTTGCCCTAGATTGTCACACGGCTGTCACTGTGCAGGCCTCAGAGCAGCTTCTGAGGGGTCCACGTATAACAGCACCCATAGTCACCATTACCTGCACATTGTCTCTAAAGCACGAATTAGCATTTTTGTTCATGACTTTGTCTCTTCTGACTAAAATATAATCACTGTAATGGCAAGAACTCTTGCTTACAATCTTCCCAACACCTTGAGGAAATACAGGAAACTCTATGCAGTAAGTACTTTGGGGGCAGCAGACTGTGGAGTCAGCCATCATGCTACAGAGGCAAAAGTCTCCTAAACAGAAATCTCCACCCCTTCCGCTTTGCCTGAGTCCTAAGTGTGCACGCTGGAGTAGCAAGGAAGAACGAAGGAGAGAGAGAGAGACTAGGATAAAGTGGCATTCCAGTGCTCAGCGTGGCTTGGGACTTCATGAGTTTCTAAGCCCACTTGCTAAAAAGACAGCTTAAATGAAAAGGGAAAGGTGTGTTGTCTGCTTTCTCCCCTAGTTTACTAAGAAAGCCTTTGATTTCTCAGGCTGGGGCTGGGGTTCAGTGGTACAGTGGATTATCTAGTGTATGCAAAGCTCTGGATCAGTCCCTCTTACCACAAGATAGAAGATAAATATTCATTGCATTTTCTCAGCATCTCCAAAAGAGGAACCAGAGCTAACAAGGCAGGGAAGGGGGGAGACCTCAGGCAGGGTCGTAAGGAGCACTTTCATGAACTCCCTGCTTGTGCTGGCTTATTATGCTCAAGACTCACACAATGCTAAGCAACTTGAACAGCCCTTTCTACTCAGCATGAACCCAGATAGTCAAAATTTTCACCATATCACTTGTAGCTGAAGGACATCCCATGTGGAAAATGCCTTCAAGCACAGATAAAATTATCTTTCTGTCCTCTGATTGGTTGATTGGGGTGTGTGGACACATGTACACGCGTCTAACTGAAGAAACAGCATGAAAATATACCCAAGGGACTCTTATATACTCAGGACTCTTATCCCACAAAGAGAGTGTGAAATGGAACATTTGGGCGCTGTGTCACTTCTGGAACGATTAATGCTTGATTGTATTCCAGAAAGGGGGAAAATGCAAAAACTAAAAGTAACAAATAAAGACATTTGTTACTTTTAAATTTTAATTTAAAAATTAAACCAAATACATACTTTTCTTTCCTTTTTATCTTCTTCTAAGGTTACTGTTTAAACTCTAAACTGGGCATGGTGGCACACACCTTTAATCCCAGCACTCAAGAGGCAGAGGTAGGTGGATCTCTGCAAGTTCGAGGCCAACCTGGTCTACAGATAGAGCTCCAGGACAGCCAGGGCTACATAGAGAAACTCTATTTCAAAACCAAACAAACCAAAAACACCCATATATATTGCATATACAATCTATTCTATACTATAGGTAAACATACGTATATATATACATATATATATATACACACAACTTATGGGTAATATTTTTAATTAAAATGAAGCTACCATTAAGGCACAAAAGTACACTCCTTAAGTTTCCAAATTAATATAGTCCATGAAATGCACCTGAGCTATTTTAATACATATTGAGGAAAGCCAGTCACACAACAGAGCTATTAAATAGTCAGATGTTTTGATGAATCAACACAGTTTTAATGACTAAAACATAACCAAGTTACCCAAAGAAAAATAATTGATGTGAATATAATCATGATTCATAATAATTAAACATAGGTAGAATTTTATCTTAAGAATTTGAAAAGATTTAATCAATATTAGACCAAATAAGAATCTTAAATAATCTCTAAAAATAAAATAGTCCACAAATGTTTAACAGTCACCTACAGCAATTTAGCACTAGATGGAAGAAAAGAAATGAAATCGTGGTGTATGCTAACAGTGCAGAGTAAAGCACAAGGTGTCAGCAACACCCTAGACACACAGGATGTGCGTCTTTAAACAAAAGGCCTCCGGTTTTCAAAACCATGAGGAAAGAAATTTTTCTTCATTTGAAATGAAAAACATGAGAAGTGCTTAAACCAATACATCTAAGTATTAACTTGAAAAACAGTAAGCTTCCCTGAGGTCTAAAAACAATGGAATTTGCCGCTTCAAGGGGGCCCGTAAATGAACCCAAAAGGACATTGGAGGAGGGACCACATTGGTCACCTGATTTGTAAATAATTGTCACCAGGCTCAGGACATGGCTGAAAAGAAAAGAAGTCAACTAAATTTTTAAAAATAATAACCATATAGTCTCAGTTTATAGCAAATTAACTCTGAAGATGCATTTTACACCAAGGGAATGCCAGTTTAAAACTTTTACATTTTTGTTGCATTTGTTTACTTATTTAAGTTAGAGGAAGTGGACAAGCCACAGCACGCATGTGTGGAGATC
This sequence comes from Ondatra zibethicus, assembly GCA_004026605.1. Taxonomy (NCBI): domain Eukaryota; kingdom Metazoa; phylum Chordata; class Mammalia; order Rodentia; family Cricetidae; genus Ondatra; species Ondatra zibethicus. The sequence goes on from PVIU01000256.1 coordinate 220,192, forward strand.
AGAGGACAACTTGCAGGAGTCAGTTCTGTCCCTCTACCATATGGGTTCCAGGGATCGCACTCCGGACTCGGGTCGTCAGGTTTGGGGGCAAGCACTTTTACTTGCTGCACATTGCTTTTTCTTTTTTTGGTTTTTCGAGACAGGGTTTCTCTGTAGCTTTGGAGCCTGTCCTGGAACTAGCTCTTGTAGACCAGGCTAGCCTCAAACTCATAGAGATCCGCCTGCCTCTGCCTCCCGAGTGCTGGGATTAAAGGCGTGCGCCACCACCGCCCGGCTCACTGCATCATCTTGATGCCCTGAAAGTTTTCGGTTTTCATAGATTTGTATAGCTATACAGAGTCTCACTCCATAGCCCAGGATCGCCCAAAGCACATGCTTCTCCTTGCTTCAGCCTACTGAGCAGTGGAATTACAGGCATGTACCACCAGGCCTAGGTTTTTGCTTTTAAATACGGTCTTTTGGTAGTTCTCCAGACCTGTGTATGAAACTGGGAATATTGCTCATATTATAATATAGGAAGCAAGCCACGCCTTGAGAACAAGAGAGTAAAACAACAGTCGAGCAATGGACTCTGCCAACCCATGCAGATCATTTTGTTATAGACTTTGACAAAAAAGTGGAGAAAGAAAGAAAAAAAAAGAATCAAGCAAGAATCCACAAGAATGTGGAAAGTAACATCAGTAATAGCTGTTACTAAATCCACCAGGGGCTCTTGCCACCCTCCACCGCTGACTGGAACCCAGGGCTCTGGGGTTAAGAGAAAATTGTCTCATTTTGAAAATGCAGCAGACTTAACTATTGAGTGTTCTCCACAGTGGGTACAGGATCCAGAGAACGTAAGGAAAGAAACACAAAATTCCTCAAGAACCCCGTCCTCCTCTGAGCAGAAAGCTAGCGCCGACTCCCAGACACCGGCAAGTTAGGCCTTCCCTAGCTCCTTAACACACACTGTAATTTACGTTGCTGCTAGAACCAATTCTCTGTCGCCTTCTGTTGTGACTCACTGATGCTGTGTCTGGAGTCTGGGGGAGGGGGGCAAACGTTTCGAGCTCATTGCTCACTTTTGCTGCAGACTTCAGTGGGATCCTCAAAACAGCGCTGCAAAATGAAACTAACTGCTCCAAAAGTTCCCGAAAACAAGGCTACTCTTCCCCTGTGCCATGAAGAGATTCCGGGGTATCTCTTCCATTCTTGCTTAGAGAAGGGATGAAGGAAAAGCAAATCTCTGAGGAATGATTTAGAGTTTAGCTCCTTCCAGAATTTCAAGTGCATTAGTGTTCTTTTGAGAGAAAATAAACTAAATATCTCATCTTTTCTCAAAATAGGAATTAGCAAGCCAGGTATGTAGTGGACTCCTTTAATCCCAGTAGATTAATCTGAATAGAAAGCTGAGTCTGGGAAATCATGAATTTGAAACCAGCCTGGGCTACAAAACCCCTATCTCTCAATTACTAATAAACTATTCCTTATGGTTTGAGCTTATTCCCTCCAAATTAAAACAAACGGCAATATCAAAACAAAAAGTAATCAAGAAATGAACACTAAAAATCAAACTAAGATTTCTTACTTTCTTCTTATACGTGAATTGTAATCAAGTTTGACCACATTTGTGCCAGGATGTCAACTCCTGACACTGTGAACATCCTCTAGGACCAGCAAAGGCATGGAGAGGGAACTTAGGAAACAGGACCCCCACAGTTTTCTCTTAACTCAACCTTCTGGACATTGTTTTCAATTTAGAACTTACTGAATCCCGATGAATGAGAAGAAAACACTCAGCTGAGGACATTTGGCTCCCATGTGTGGCCCTTTTGTCTTTGTGCCCCTTTCCCTCCTGAGTTCCACTGATGCCACAGAAACAATTGCTTCTTTGTTGGTCTGTGTGTTTCAGGACCTAATGCCTTTTAACTAAGTCTGTGTTTTAGGTCTAGTTCTTTGTTGCAATGCTTGCCACCCCCTCACCTCTAACACACACACACGCATGTATATAAGCACATCATACATGCACAAACACAAATAAATAAATTGTTCAAATATACACACAAGAAAACAAAGAATTGTTTATAAAAATACACACATACACAAATGCCAATAAATAAATGTTTAAACACACACATATGCACTCAAGAGTTAAGAGGCTGAAGCAGGAAGACCACAAGTTCAAAGCCAGCATGGACTACACAGCACAGTCTCATCTAAAAAGAGGGAAAGAATGGGTGGTTGAGGGGAGAGGAAGGAAGAAGGAGGGAGAAATGCTCTATACTTTCTACATGTTTTTATTTACCACTTCCTGGTCGTCCAGAAACGTAAGGAGATGTGAGCCTCTGTCTACACAGAATTCCAGACTAGAATTCCAATCCCTTTTCTCCAATGAGAAATAGTAACAGTGGCTACCATTTCTCACCCAGAGGTCGGGGCAGCTGGGGCAGTCCTTGCAGCCTAGAAGGAAGAGGACACAGCTCACATCATTTTTGGACCAAATGGTCCAGGAAAATAAAAGGGAGGTATAAGAAAACATGGCAACACCAGTGTCAAGGAAAACCTTGCCCTGCCCCTTTTCACACTACAATTTAGAGAAATCTACAATGACACATGGCCTCAAATTGAACGGTTCACTTCGGATGTGCACACCATGAAGCAAACTTGGATTCTGATGGAAGGTCTGATCTGACTGAGGACTGTGGCGTGCACACGACAGTGAAAACCGTCTGTATCCTTACGATGTGTGCACACTGCACAAAGGTTGCCTGCATCTGCACAGCACAAGTCTATGCACTGTGTTTACATCCCCAGTGTATAGCTATATGGACAGAACCCTTCAAAATGTCCAGCCCAAAGACAGCAATGCCATGATGTGCACTGGAAAAGGAAAGAAACCAGAAAAAACAAGATATGGTCATCTGAAGTCAACAGAAATTAGAAAGGATTGCTAACCTCAGCAAAACTGACTTACTTGAATATAATTTTTTTTTCTGGCAGAAAAGCACACCAGGTGCTAAAATGATAAGTGCTAGAATTCTCCTTGCTGGGTTTTTCTAGGAGATACGCTCCTCATTCCTTTAAAGCACTTGGAATGAGAGGGCACTGTGAAAATATCTCAGGAGACTTCAGTCTATTGGTTTTCTCCTTCCATGAGACACATTTGCATAAAATCACCATAGGCCATTCTACCACAGGACCACGGGAGCACATGAATACAAAAAAACTATGGTAGACTACATACTCTAGATCAGGAACCAGAAAGTGGGGAAAGATTAGGTAACTTCCTGGGGGAAGGCTGTATGTGGCACCAGGGTTGGGGTCTGCAGACTGAGGTGCTAGTTGCATTTTGAGGACTTGCATCTTTTCCAGACAACTGTGGCATAATCCGCCTGGATCATAAAGTCCCAAGTTCCTGGTATTTTCTCTATGGAAAGTTAGGGCTCAAATACAATGTGGAAAGCAGGGCTGAAGCTTTAGAATTCTCTAGTAAATTCTGTAAATCCCTGTCATGAACTGTCATCTTGGTTTATAATATAAAACAAAAGGTTAATCTGAGGTTAAGTTGGTACTTACCACAGCACAGGATCCGTTGGTACATCACTAAACTCAGGAGAATCACAGTCAAAAGCCCCAAAGCCACTGTCACAAGGCAGGAAAGACGGGGCCTATGTAAAACAGCTGCAGAGACACAATCCAAAGCAAGATCCTGAGTCAGACATAGAGGCTCAGGCAAGAACCTCTGGTATCTTAAAGCAATTCTACCTGGAGAGACAGAGACCCAGGTCACACTGGTTCCTTTCCTGATTGGTTCTAGCATTTGCTCTCAAGTTAAAGGAAACTCTTGCCTTTGGCATTATGGCTTATATGCTTGCACACTTGTAGACAGACTCTGCCTTTGGGGAACTGAAGGACAATTTGCCATTATTTACAAGAATTGCAAAGTATTTGCCTTTTGGCCCATTAATTTCTCCTCAAGAAACATTTTTCTACAAATACTCACACATGTGTAAAATATCATACTCAGAAGGCAGTAATATCTATAGGAAGAAAAGGCCAAATGTCTAAATCTATCAACTAAAAATCTAAATTTTTATCAGCAAAAGACCAGTCGAATGTATTTATATCCATGAAATACATAGCTTCTGAAGAGGAATTTTTTTAAAAACAAATATAAAGTGATTTTTCGATATATAGCTAAAAGAAAGACATATTCCTCAGAACAGGGAACACTTGCTATAGCTGAAGTCTATGCAAGATCACTCTTCTGCCTTTCGGGGAGGGTCAGTCCTGGAAATCCACCTAGGCATTCCATAGCATTTCCCTTTTAAAGAGGAAATGGGTGGTTAAGAGAATAAACAGAAGCGAGATACTTTCTCTTGTTTTCTTTTGTATCCTTCAAATTTTAAATAAATAAAATTTAAACTGAAACAAAATAGCCTTCATCTCAGAAGTAGATGATAAAATCCACCTTGTTTTGCATGTAGCTATTGGAAGAATAATAAGTATAGGTTGGCCTTCTGTTTGAAGATGGAATACTGTCATAATAACCATGTGGCATAGATCCTCTGGCATACTGCATTTCTGGTTTGAAAATGAAAGCAGGGCTGGAGAGATGGCTCAGTGGTTAAGAGCACTGGCTGCTCTTCCAGAGGTTGTGAGTTCAATTCCCAGCAACCACATGGTGGCTCACAACCATCTGTAATGAGATCTGGTGCCCTCCTCTGGTGTGTGGGCATACATGGAGGAAGAATGTTGTATTCATAATAAATAAATAAATCTTTTAAAAAAATAAATTAAAAAAAAGAAAATGAAAGCATTTTTCTCAGATTTTTGTTTAAAAATCACAGGTGTCTTATAGTTTGATGGTATAGAAATTGTGTATAAAGAAAAATTACAAAGATTTTTTTTTATCCTTTTGTCCATGTTAAAATAAAACAATTATTTTGAAGCTGGATGTGGTGGCCCATGGCTTTACCACCACCACTTGGGATCTAGAGGCAGAAGAATCCGTAGTTCAAGGTCTTCCTTGCTACACAGCAAATTTGGGGCCAGCTGCAGCTACACGAGACTCTGTCTTAGAAAGAAAGAAAAAGAAAGATAATTTAATTTCCTAATTTAGTCTCATATATCTATTCAAATTTTAGATACACTATTCTTATACATTGGTATCCATAAAAAAGTCTCAATTTCTTAAAGTAATTTCATAATGAGAGAAGCATCATAAGAGTTCAAAATGAAAAGGGACTACTCCTGCATTGCTGGTGGGAGTGCAAGCTGGTACAGCCCCTTTGGATATCAATATGGCAATTTCTCAGGAAATTAGGAAACAACCTTCCTCAAGACACAGAAATATCACTTTTGGGTATATATCCAAAGGATGCTCAATTGTACCACAAGGACATGTGCTCAACTATGTTCATAGCAGCATTGTTTATCATAGCCAGAGCCTGGAAACAACCTAAATGCTCCTCAACGTAATAATAGATAAGGAAAATGTTATACATTTACACAATGAAGTACTACACAGCAGAAAAAAATGACATCTTGAAATTTGCAGGCAAATGAATGGATCTAGAAAACATCATATTGAGTGAGGTAACCCAGACCCAGAAAGACAATTATTACATGTACTCACTTAAGTGGTTTTTAATTATAAAGCAAAGAAAACCAGCCTACAAATCACAACCCAGAGAACATAGAAAGCAATGAGGATCATACATGGATGACAATGAGGAGACATACATGGATCTAATCTACATGGGAAGAAGAAAATGACAAGATCTCCTGAGTAAATTGTGTGCTCATGGGGACCATGGGAGAAGGCTGAAGGGGAGGGGAGAGGAAGGAAGGGGAGCAGAAAAAAATGTATAGCTCAATAAAATCAATTTAAAAAAAAAGGAGTTGACTCATGAATTCCAAATAAATATTATTATATGAAACAAACTACAACAAACAAACAGATTTCACCTTTAATCCCAGCACTCAGGAGGCAGGAGCAGGCAGATCTCTGTGAGTTCAAGGCCAGCCTGATCTATGTAGATTTACATAGTGAGTTCTAGGACAGCCAGAGTTACTAGAGAGACCCTGTCTCAAATAATAAATAAAGATAAAGTAAATAACAAATACGCCAGATTTGTGGCATAGATGAATTTTTTTAAAATTTATGATTGCCCCACCCCCTGAGACAGGAATTCGCTGTTAGTCCTGGCTGTACTCACTCTGTAGACCAGGCTGGCCTTGAACTCACAGAGATCTGCTTGCCTCTGCCTCCTGATGCTAGGATTAAAGGTGTGCACTACCAAGTCCACCTGCATAGACAACTTATTAATGAAATAAAAAACCCTCATTTGTAGTTGTTTGCTAAATGAAAAAAGGTATCAAATTATAATTGTATTTGAGTAGCCACCATCCAACTTAAGAAAATAAGTAAAACAGAAATTTTAATTTATTTTATGTACATATTAGTTTTAATTATTAATTATTATGTTCTTTACTTAACATATAATATATATAACATACAATATGACTAAGGTCTATACCTTAAATATACATTTCTTTTGACTTACTATTTCTAGTCCTTACAAATTAGAACAGATATAATAAAGAAAAAAATCACACATATGAAGATGTGTAGTTCTATACAGTTTATAGCAACAGAAAAGCCCATGATTTAGAAAATATGGCAATGTTTTCAAACGGCAGCATTAAAAACTGTAACCATAAAAAGGAGACCATGATGAGAAACTTATATAACAAACAGAGAAAGTCTGCAAAACTACAAAAGAGAACACATCTTCTGGAGTCACCTGCTTGAGATGTAAAATCAAGCATTCATTTTGGCATTTCTATTGTTCCCTGTCTCCGATGTGAATATGCATAGAAAATGGCTTTTGTGGGTGTTACTGTTGGCGTTCCCTGCCCCCCCACTCCCCCACTCCCCCACCCCCACCCCCACCCCCGGTCACAGGGCCAGCGCTCAGTAGGCTTCAGCACTTTATGCTATCACCATTCGGTTGCAATATGAGAAGGGGGTGGGGGACAGGAAACAAATCTACATTCGTGGGTCCATTTCTTCTCTCAAGAAACTATACCAGGCCGGGCGGTGGTGGCGCAGGCCTTTAAGCCCAGCACTCGGGAGGCAGAGGCAGGCGGATCTCTGTGAGTTCGAGGCCAGCCTGGTCTACAAGAGCTAGTTCCAGGACAGGCTCTAAAGCTACACAGAGAAACCCTGTCTCGAAAAAAAAAAAAAAAAAGAAACCTTACCGGTGCCCTCAATAAAGCTGCTGTTTTTGTCACGCCATGGTTAGAGAAGTAGAAATGGTAGGATTTCAATAGTTACAGCGAACTGCTCCAAGCCTGACTGCAGACAAAACTCTTACTTTCAAACAGGACCAATAAAAAATAGCATGCTTGTCTACATGTATAAAATTCTTAGGAATAAAGAAGAAAATTAACCAAAAAAAAAAAAAAAAGATGGCATTGCCATTGTTCGGCATTAGCTGGAATGGCAGGAGTATCTAGAAAAGAATTTTCTTTTCTTGTAACAGGAGAAGTGGGGAACTCCTACACCATTTTTTTTTCTCGAGACAGGGTTTCTCTGTAGCTTTGGATCCTGTCCTGGAACTAGCTCTTGTAGACCAGGCTGGCCTCGAACTCACAGAGATCCGCCTGCCTCTTGCCTCCCGAGTGCTGAGATTAAAGGCGTGCGCCTCCACCGCCCGGCTTAGAAAAGAATTTCCTGAGTCCCAGGTCACAGCTGCACTCCACGCCGAAGGTCCATATTCCACATCAACACTACAAACTGAACCCAAAAGTGTTTCTTCAAATCCTCGATTTGCTGTGCTCTGTCCTCCCGGTTGTCCTCCTCTCCACTCACCTGAGGCCCAATCTTCAGGGCTGATGTGGCTCACTCACCTTTGAGCTTCGATCTGGAGCCATTTGGGACTTGAGTTGCAGCAGGCAGCTCTAATGTGCAGTAAATATCGCTGTCAGTCATCTCTACCAAACGCCTTTCACACTCAGTGGAGGGTGCTGAATGAGAGCAGGCTGAGAGAAAGCGCCAGTGAGGAAATGGGCCATCCTGTAAAAGAGCAGCAGGAAACTTGACAGAAACAGAAGCGATTTATTCAGGAAATGATTCAAGTTCTAGGCCTACTTTAGAGCTTAATATTCAACTTGTTCTTTAAAGGCGGCTGCAGCACACTCCTTAGATGCCCAGGGGACGCACCCCGACTCCCAGTCTCGTCTTGCTCTGCTGGGACAGCAGAGCTCACGCCCACGTTTCTGTACGGATTCGGCACTGAAAGTGAGGAATTCCTAGACCTCATCAGAGTCTCCTTGCCTTCTGAAGAGACTGACACCAACTAGGACTGATTTCATCATCTCGTGGGCCTGCTGAGTCGTGATGAACGCTTGCGTGGTGGGCTGCTGGCTACATGGAAGAAACAGACCTTGCTACAGAAGAAACAGAATCCCATGTATTTTGGGAGTGCGGCACAACACTATCTAGCCCAGAACATTCTTTCAGGTGTATGCTCACCTTTAGTCCTCACAGTGGCAAATACGCCACGACCTTTTCATCTTGCTTTATCCTTCCATGCAAAGACAATTACAAAGAGAAGCAAAAACTAATGAACTATCAGCAATGGATTTCTAGTAGGAGAAAATAAAAATATTAAAACTAATAAAAACTCATATAAGAAAAGCATGGGAATTGAAAAACAAATAAGATCATTGTCCTGGCTAGTTTATTGTCAACTTGACGTAGGTCAGAGTCATTTGGGAAAGGGGATTCTCAGCTGAGAAAATGCCTCCATAAGATTGGCCTGTAGCCGGGTGGTGGTGGCGCACACCTTTAATCCCAGCACTTGGGAGGCAGAGGCAGGCGGATCTCTGTGAGTTTGAGGCCAGCCTGGTCTACAAGAGCTAGTTCCAGGACAAGCTCTAAAGCTACACAGAGAAACCCTGTCTCGAAAAAAGAAAAAAAAAAAAAAGATTGGCCTGTAGATGAATCCACAGGCATTTTCTTAATTAGTGATGATATGGGAGGGTCCAGCCCATTGTGATTGGTGCCATCCCCAGAATGGGAGTCCTGGGGTGTGTAAGAAGGCAGGCTGAGCACGGTAGAGGAGGAAGCAGCGCTTCTCTGCATCAGCTGCTGCCTCCAGGGTTCTGCCCTGTTTGAGTTCCTGCCAGCTTCCTTCAGTGACCGAGTGTTAAGAGTTCAAGGCCAGTCCGGCTACACAGTGAGTTCCTGCTGTGACTTGGGCTCATTAGGTGGTTTTCTTATTGCTATGACCAAATACCCAACAGTTGAAGCATGTGGATGGAGGAGAGCTCATGCTGGTGGAAACTGGGGTCACTGAATCTGCTAGGCGGGACACAGAGAGAGGGGGACGCTGGTGCTCTGCTCAACTCTTTCTTTTTCAGTCTAGGACCACATTTTGTCGATGGTGCTGCCCACATTTTGGGTGGACCCTCCCACCTCAGTAACTCCCTCACAGACCTTCCAGGAGGTTAGTCTCCTGGGTGACTGTAGAGGAGTGGTTCCCAACCTTCTGAATGCCATTACCCTTTCATCTGGTTCCTCATGCTGAGGTGACCTCATTGCTATTTAATAACTGCAGTTTTGCTACTATTATGAAATGTAATGTCAATGTCTGATTGCAGAATAGCTGATGTGTGAACCCTGTGGTGTCACGACCCACAAGTTAAGAACCCCTGTTCTAGATCCTGACAACCGATATTAACCATCACAAGTCCACCCCTCGTCAAGTTGACACTCAGACATAACACTTTTAAACCATAGTCTGAGGAAAACAGATTAAGTAGAGATAATAAAATTGACAGCAAACAAGAGCTGCAATAATTACAAAAATATGTTCAAACACTTAAAAAAAGGGTCAGCGTGAATAAAATGCTAAGAATCTCATCAAAGAACTGGAAACTACAAAAAAGAATCAAACAATGTTCTGGAATACTATTCATAATCTTTAATTGGATATGGTTAATAGCAAATTGGAACATTCAGAAGGAAGAACAATGAACATGAAGAACTTGTAGGATAATACCAAAGTTAGGGAGTTGGCTTAGTCCATAAAGTGCTTGCATGCAAGTGTAAGGACCTGAGTTCAGATCCCAGGCACCCACCTAAAAACCAGTCATGGCGGCATGCATCTGCAATCCTGTGCTGGGACAGTAGAGACAGGAAGATCCCCAGGGATCACTGGCCAACCAGCCTAGCCAAATTGTTGAGCTACAGGTTCAGCAGGAGACTGAATAATAATAATTATTATTACTATTAGTTAACCAGTTTCAGAAGACACCCAACATCAACCTCTGACCTCTACATTCACCCATATATATATATATATATATATACACACACACACACACATACACATGTGCATGGGGGTGGGTAATGTATGATTAATGTCACCAGGTGAAAAAATAGATTATAACAAATTTACTATACAGGACTGGGGAGGTTGCTCAATGATAAGAGCACTTGTCACACAAGCATGAGGACATGAGTTCAAATCCTAAGCATTCGTATAAAATGTTGGGCAAAAGCAGCATGCACCTACAGACCCAGTATTGCGCTGAGTCAAGACAAGAGAATTGCTGGAGCTTGCTGGTTGCCAGCCAAGCTCCACATTCAGAGAGAGCCTTTCCAAGGGATAAAGGAGAGAGTGACATGATGGGACATTCAGCCCCTCCTCTTGCCTCCATGTGCATGCCCCCTTGCGCGCGCACACACACACACACACACACACACACACACACACACACACACATACACACACACACACACTACACAGACTCACACATACAAGCAAAAAAAAAAAAAAGAAAGAAAAAAAGAAAGAAAGGAAGATACAAGTCAATGAATGGTTAAAAAACAAAAAAAGAAGCCTGAAATGGAGTATTGGTTTTCTATCATCGCTGTAACAAAGCACCTATGACACACTTAAGAGCCACAGAGACGTAAGTATATTTTCTTGATGTTCCAGGGGTCAGACGTCTACAATCACTGAGCTTGCAGACTGTTTCCTGTGGGAACAACCAGCTTCCTTCACTGTTCTAGTGCCTCGAGGCTGCCTGCTTTCCTGGATTTACAGTTAGTCCACCACCTTCAAAGCATCATTTCTACTTCTGTTTCCTCTGTCACATCTCCTTTTTCTGACTCACTGGCTCCCCCTTGAGTACATTGGAAGCAAAGGGTGATGCAGCATAATCCCATATAAATCATGGCTATAAACCCAGCACTTGTGAAGATGAGGTCAGAGAATCACAAAGTCCCAACAAACCTGGGGGCATAATGATAACGTGTGTGTGTGTGTGTGTGTGTGTGTGTGTGTGTGTGTGTGTGTGTGTGTGTGTGTGTGTGTGTATGTTTTCTATATACATAAGTCAATCACAACTACAGAGCACCTTTTGCCTTATAAGTTACTGGAAATCATTACTAAACCTGTCACAAATGGTCAGGCTAACATAAAATAGACCAAATCAAAGATATCTTTCATGATATTAGTCACAACTCTGAGCCTATCTAATAAATACAAGTGAATACGTGTATCCAATTAAAAAATTCAGAACACTAGAAATGAAAGCTTACTGAATTAAAGTGAAATCAACAAATACATAACTATGTAGAAATTTTAATTTCTTTCTTCAGTAACTGGCAAAATGATTAGGCAAAAAAAATCAGTAGTAATTTTAGAAAACTATTTCTCACTAATGATCTTTCTTTTCTTTTCTTTTTGTGGTTTTCTGAGACAGGGTTTCTCTGTCTAGCAGCCTTGGCTGTCCAGGAACTTGCTCTGTAGACCCCTGAGTGTTGGGACTAAGGGCATGCACCACCACGCCTGGCCCAATGATCTTCTTCTTCTTCTTCTTCTCCTTCTTCTTCTTCTTCTTCTTGTGACATTAACTTTAATTAATGATTTTCTTCATGATGAGGGAAATGCTGCTCAGATAAAAGACATCAGCCGTTGGCTCAATTCCACACAACAGCCCCGCTCTGGAGCCAAGAGAGACATGCTCACCATGGGCTTAACCTAAGAAATTAATGATGGCTTTTTCTTTTCTCTCTCTCTCTCTAAAAGTCATTTAGGAGGGAACTCACACTGTGATTTTAGCCACTCCGAAAACTATCCAAGACCCTGAAAGTATCCTAGAGTCACCACTCTTGAGTCCAGCCTTGGATGTCAAAAGAAAAGCCAGGAGAAGCCCAGTGAATGGGTGCTCTCATTAGTCCATTGGGCTAACGAACTTTGGTTTGGACATTTTCAAAATACCAGTTTTGGGTTTTGCTGAGTCTCTGCCTAGGGCTTGTAATGATAAACTCCTGCTTTTTCCTTTCTCTCATATTTCTAAATTACTTAGAATGAGTGTAACTTTTTTCTCTTTTCTGTACGCAAGCTTTCCCTAACACTTAGCTTTGCGGGCTGCCTCAGTCTCTAGCACTCTGTTCCTCACCCTGCGCTGACTTACTGTCTGAACTCCATCGCCAGTGTAAACAGCGCAGCTTCCTTCCTTTCTCTTTTCCATTCTCTTTCTACCAGCAGCTATCAAGATTTACAGTCTGCCTGCCCTGGAGAGTTCTCCTTTAGACACTAATAAAATTGTTCTTGAACTTCAACCACATCATCAGTCACATTGATCTAATTAAAATTTGCCCCAAAATTACATTGAACACGTAGAGAATACATGTTTTTTTTTAAGTTTGAAAAAAATGTTAATAAAGACAGATGGTATATTGGGCTGTAATACACATTTCAATAAATTTGAGATACTAGGACATTAGAGACAGAGACACAGAGAGAGAGAGTGATTGGGATCACACACATCACACCATGCATGGGTAAGTCAGAGAACAAATTTGCAAAGGTGGCTCTCTTCTTCCGCTTTCCAGTATATATTCTGGGAATTTAATGCAGGTCACTAGGCTTGTGCAGAAAGCCCTTCGCCACCAGAGCCACCTCACATCCTGATGTTAGGATATTAGACACACGTCCACCAGAGCCATCTCACATGTTAGGATATTAGATGCACGTCCACCAGAGCCACCTCACATGTTAGGATATTAGACATACATCCTATAGCTGCAAAGGAACCGGCAACAAGGAAAAGAATATCCACAAGTAAGTACTTAGAAATTGAAACCCACTTCTAAATAAGTCATAAATTAAAGAAAAGAAAAAGAAATACTTCAAACTGTGTGTAGTGGAATATGTATAACATGACTAATTAATAAAATGTCACCGTAAATGTAAACATTAGCTAAATGATGCTTAGAACTATTGCAACTTCCAATGAATAAGAGACAGATAAAAACAATCAGGGTTTGAAAGTTAATAACAGCAAATTAAAACCAGAGTAAACAGAAAAGTGCTTAGAATCAAAAGAACCCCAAATCAAAATGTAATAATAGTAAGGAATTTAGCAAAAACTCAAATTTGGTTCTTTTATGAGATTGAGATTGATAAAGCTCCCATTAGCAAGAGAAGAAGGACACTGGTCACAGGTCAGGGTGAAATCTAGTAGTATGTGTGCATGTGTGCACCTAGTGCCCTGGGTCCCCTGGGACTGGAGTTGCAGACAGCTGTGAGCTGCTGTGTGGGTGCTGGGGCTCAACCCAGGTCCTCTGGATGAGCAGGCAGTTCTCTTAACCTCAGAGCCACCTCTCCATGCCACAATGATTTTTTTTAAAGGAAAGAACAGAGCATTGCTGTAATGCCTGTAATCTCAGCGTTCAAGCGGCAGGAGGAGGGGATCATGGTAAATTCAAGGTCAGTCTGGGTCACAATGCAAGATGGCCTCTGCCTCCTCAAAGACGGAGGACTGGAAGCGCTAAGTCTACCGTAAGGAAAAAGAAAAGAGCAAACTAAGTCCGATGTTAGAAGATAGGAAATGATCGCGATCAGAGCAAAAATAAATACAGAATTTTCAAAAATGAAAATTAAGCAGTTTTGAAAGGCTAAGCAAAATCAACAACCCTTGGGCTGGTTTAAGCACAAGAGACAGGCTCGAACACTACAATCAGATTTTGACAATGTGGCCACTGTCACAAACTAACTTTCTTGATCCATAGATATAGGAGAGCCTTCTGTCACTGACAGGCTTCTAGAATTTCGTTCTTTGATGCTGTGTAGCTTCCATTGTAAAAGTCCTCCACAGCTTGGTTAAATCTATGCCTACGGTTTTTGTTTCTTTCTTTGTTTTTCATTTTATTCTTCATTGTGAGTGGGATTTTCCCCTTGACTTCTTTTATTCAAATAGTTCATTTTCAGAATATATCAAAATCTACCAATTTTTAAGTTAGAAATGAAAGAGAAGTCCTGCTCACGCAAATAAATAATAAAATTTAAAAAAAAAAAACCTCAAAATGGATCAAAGACATTGTCAGCTGAGAAACTATGAGAAGAAAAGCATGGAAGACACACTTGGAGATGGCACGGCCACAAATCTTAGTAGGGTTCCACTAACTCAGGATTAGGTCATCTCTCTTCCAGAGAATGCGGGAGGGGCAGATCTCTGCACAGTAACTATGGAGCTGAACTTTCCCCTCTCCCTGCTACCTAAAATCTCACAATGTGACTGCCAGCACCTACTATGGGCTACTCATCATCTATCTGGCATGGGACCCCCCCCACAAGCTTGCAAGAGAGGAACCCTCCCTTTGCCTAATGGCTGAAGCCTCCTCAGCAACCGAATTCTTCTCAGAGATCCCACCTGTCTATCTACCCAGGGAGCTAAGAATTTCCCTAATAAGATCTAGCAAGATGACTCAGTAAGTAAAGGCAATCACCACCAAGGCAACCTGAGTTCAAGTCCCAGGCCTACCTGATGGAAAGAGAGAACTAACCCCACAAGTTGTCCTCTGACTTCAACATATACATCATGTTACAAATGCACCAATTCTCTCTCTCTCTCTCTCTCTCTCTCTCTCTCTCTCTCTCTCTCATTAATCTCCACCACAAGTTTCTTACTCCAAAGGACAAGCCATTTCAGTGTCCCTCTTGAACCCTGAATTCTAAGAACTCAGATAATGGCCCTGAAACTTGGGTGAGCGCATCTCAGCAATGGATTGCCCAGTGGAGAGTCCCATGCCTTTGCTACTGCTTTTTCACACCCACACTGCCTCTCGGGCAGTCAGGACATCTGTCATCTCTGCACTGACTAAAACTTACCACTGAGTAAGATGCTTCGCATGGTTTGGGGTCAGACAGGTTGCCCTAAACAATCTAAGACGCTTAATTCCTGCCCATGGTGCCATATCGTTTGGGCCACACTCACCTTGGCCCCCACACTCTCTCCTGATTCCCACCTTCTTCTCCCATTAATAGCCTGACAGGTTCTACCCCAGACTGCCCTGCCCTACCCTCCCGAATCCAGTAGACCCCCAAGTGTGGAATATCTCCACCCCTGTGGTTGCTACTCACCACCAGCCAGTCCTAGCTCGCCTTAAGGACCCCTCCTCCTTCCCTTCCAGATCCCAGTTTCCTATCTCTGAAACCTGCTGCAGAGGCCTCAGTCAAGCCCATCATTACCGGCCTTTTATCTCAGAGACATCTGGTTCCTGTGGGCTTGCCCTGCGACATCCCCATTCTTCCTGTGTGTAAGCTCTCTGGTGCTTACTGTTTTGTCCAAGACCTCCGCCTCATTAATGAGGCAGTTATTCCAACGCACCCACGGGTCAACAGCCCATACAACCGGCTTTCTAACATCCTCCTACAGCCTCCCACTTTACTGCCCTGGACCTGAAAGACACCCTTTGCTGTCCCTTTACACCCCGACTCATACTTCCTCTTTGCCTTCACCTGGAAGGACCCTGACACCGGGTCCTCCAGGCAGCTTACGTGGACTTACTTCCTCGGGGCTTCCGGGACAGCCTTCATTTCTCTGGTCAAGCCCTGGCTCGGGATCTTTCCACCTTTGACCCCGGTCCTAGTACACTAATCTAATATGTAGATGACCTCCTTCTCTGCAGTCCCTTCCTGTCTCTGTCCCAACAGACCACCTCTTCACTTCTAAACTTCCTCAGCTCCCTGGGATAACATGCTTCCCCATCTAAGGCTCAGCTATTCTCCCACTGTGGTGTATGTGGGCATTCGACTCACATCGACTCAGCCCGGGGTCTAAGATCCTTACCTCTGACAGAGTCCAAGCCCTGCAGGATTTACAGTCCCTGAGCACAGCAGATCAGAGTCTCTCATTTTTGAGCCTGATAGGATTCTTCTACAACTGGATCTCTAACTTTGCCATCACAGCCATGCCTCTGTAGCCAGTATACAGGGAGACCCCCATGGTGACCCTCACCCACCTGGCCACCATAAACTGCCACTTCTTTTTACTGCGGATGCCCTCCTAACCACCCCCACCCCCACGCGCTCTTCCAGGACCCACTAAACCTTATCATCTCTATACAGATGAAAGGTTGGGAGTGGCCATTGGAATTCTAGTCCGGGGTCTTCGAATTAGGCCGTTGCTTTTCTGTCTAAACAACTAGACCCCACCATCTGTGGATGGCAGCCATGCTTGAGAGAGCTCTAGCAGCAGGGGCTGAACTCACCCAGGATCCTCTCAAGATCACCCTGTAGCAGCCAATCACGGTATACTCCACCCACCACCTCTAAGACCTCCTGAGCCATTCTTCTCTCCCTCTCTCTTCTTGGGCCCTCATGAGTCCACGTCTTTCATTTATTGTTTCTAGAAAACTAACAAATTACCTTGGCCTCCGGCCCTGCCCTGAACCCTGAAACCCTCCTTCCTGTCCCTTCCTCCTCTGGTACCCCCGTCTCACTCCTGCCCAGAGACTGTGGAGGCCTTACCCTCACTTCAGCCTGGTCTCCTAGACCAACCAACCCCTCACAAACCCCCAACTAACCCTCTTTGTTGATGGAAGCTCTCTATAGACAGACCAGGAAATCACCAGGCAGCATATGTAGTGGTCACTTCCACTAAAACAGTTGAAGTGGCCCGCCTGCCAATGGGGACCTCTTCACAAAAGGCCAAATTAATCACCTTGACTAGAGTGCTCTAAATAGCCAAGGATCAGCAGGGTAACATCTATGCTGACTCTAAATCTTTCTAATAGCCCATACCCATTCTGTCCTGTGGAAGGAAAGGACTTCCTCACTACCAAGGGCTCTCCCATAGTTAATGAACCCCTTATAGCCAAGTCTAGGAGGCCCTCCAGCAACCTGCAGAAGTATCCATAGTCCACTGCAGGGGACACCAGTCCTCCAAGGACCCAGTGGCCTTAGACAATGTCAGGGCTGACTCAGTAGCCTGGAGACTGTCCTCCAACTCCACTGGATCAAAAGAATATATTTTGTTTTCAGCACCCTCCTATCAGCCATTATCAACCAGAGAAGAGGGACGAACTCCCAAAAGAGGGGGGCATGCAAAGGATGGATGGGTGTACTTAAATAACCCCCTCATCCTTCCCCAGGACTAGGTTCTCTCCATCATTTCAGACACCCACCAGCTCTTACACATAGGCCCCAAAGCTTTGTTCCACTTCTTAGATCCCCTCTTTGAGCCCACCCATCTTCAAGCCTGTATTTTACAGGTCCACTCCTCCTGGCAGACATGTCTGCTTGTTGCTCAGAGGCAGCCTTCACTGAGACTTCATGGCCAGCTGAAGGTCTGATGCGATGGCTCAGGTACCCCTTGAACACATTATCCCTTGATTTGGGGTGTCACAGACCATCCAAACAGACAACAGGCCAGCCTTCCCTGTTAGGGTCATGAAGCTTGTGTCAGAAGCTCTCAACAGTTCCTGGAAGAACCACAAACCCTACTGTCCACCATCCTCGGGAAAGGATGAGAAGGCTAACAGGCTCATCAAATGACCGCTCACCAACTCTCCTTTGAACTCAGGTTATCTTGGCCCTCCCTTCTCCCCATTGCCTTTACACACCTCCGGGCCACCCCACATTCTCCTACAGGCCTAAGCCCTTTTGAACTCTTTTATGGAAGGCCCTTTCTCCTCAACCAGCACTTCCCAGCCCAAACACCTCCACTGCCTGTGTACTACCCTACCTCTCCCTCTTGAGGTCCCTTCTCCATCCACATGCTGACAGCTATCTGCCCCCACGCCAACAGACCCAACTGGTCCTGAGCCTGCTCCACTCTTCCCTTTGTGTGAAGTGAGGATGGACATCATGACTTCTTCAAGGTATGACTGAGGGGGAAGGTTTTTATTATATATATATGATAAAGAGTACAACCAGAGGCATCTAGAAGAGTCGAGAGCAGGAGAGAAAGTAGTAGACTTTTCAACATGGCCAGGAGACTAAATTGGGCCATGAGAGGATGGGGGGGCAGCAAGAGAGGAAGAGAAAAAAGAGAAAGAGAGCAAAGAAGAGAGAGGGCAAAGAGAGAGGAGGCCAAAGAGAGTCAAGAAAGAATGACAAGAGAGGGAGGCAAGAAGACCAAGAGAGGGCCAAGAAGGTACAAGGCCAAAATGGCAGAGTTATATATGGCAGAATGATTAGCTGGGGGGAGGAAAATGATGAGCTGGAGTTTAGGGTAGGGTGTAGAGGGTAAAAAAGTGCATGTGTACACAGAGAAGCACCAGAGAAGCCAGGAAAGCCAGGAAAGCTAAACGTGCAGGCATCCTTCAAGGGAAAGAGATGTTTAACCTGTCCTCCTTCTGGAATGCTGGCCATGGATGTAGTTCACAGGCTGGTGATCTTTTGCTGTCTGATGAGCCAGGCTCTGCCCATGTCTCCCAGAATTTACATTTTACTTCTCCCAGTCCCTCTCCCTCTAAATTTTGAGCATCATTTCTAAACTATAAAACTCATTCTTGTGAGAGATGTCATTTGTACTTGACAACAGCCTAAGTGACTTCTATGTTTGTTATCTTTGGGCCAGGCCAATCCTGACTCCCACAAAGATTATGTTTACCTCAGTCATTTTCCCTAGACCCTTATCTTGAGCATTGCTTTTAAGTCAACAAGAATCCATCTTAGGAACAAAGCCATATGCGCTTTGTAAAGAGCTTCAAAGTAAACGTGTCTTAAGCTTTGTTGCATTCGTGGGACTGAGTTAATTGTTATCAGAAAACTTATTTCCAAAATTGTCCTGGGCTTAAACGTGGCTAAAATAAAGGAACTGGTGGTCAGACTCTCAAAGTCTTGGTCCAGCATCAGTACCAGAGTTGGGCTGATCCAGTTTCGTTCTTGTCTCTACACTGATTCTTTCCCAGCCTGCTGTAAAGCCTGCAGGGAACCTCCACAGCAGGGGACGGGGTAAGGGGGCTGAAAGGAGCCAGGGGTGCTTCCTGGAAGCCAGAATGCACTTTGGTGTGTTAATAGACAACTTGGCTACTCATTTGTTTCCAGTTTCTTTTTGGACCCGGCACCTATCTGCCCGCTTGATCAGCGGACTTCATAATGCTATCTCAAAACAACAGCAGACCCAGACAGCTTCATCCAAGGGCAAAAGCAAACTAAGAGACGTGTCCTGTAGATCACCTTCCCAGCCGCTTCCATCTGCTCCTCTAGCTGGCTCTATCCACCTACAGTCTCTTCTTTCACAGACACAATGGGGGACGTAATTCTTCTCCACCCCTATCTCCTCTCACCCCCTCTTTCTTGCCAGTGCTTAGTCCTTGTCCCTCAGCAGGAGAAACCAGGCAGCTGGAGGACGCCTAAGTGCAGTTTTTCTCTGTGGGAGTTCTCAGGGCTGCCGCTGATGACAGTCTTCCTCGGGAGCCAGACTCCGGGCGCTGATCAGATACGGAAAGTGCTAGCTGTAATTCACAGGCTGCCACTTCCTTTCTTTCTGGGAGGTTCTCTGTAAAAGCATCCCCATTTCTGTATCCCTTTCCTTTCTCCTAGTCCAGCACTGCTAAGCCCCGCCCTCCCCTTCCTTGTCAGCACCGCCCCCACAATCCCTTCTTGCTGGCCGGCCATCCTCCTCTCTCTGATCCTGCCTCCAGAATCTCACCTTAGCACTGCTTCTCTCAACGGGGAAATTCACCTCGCCTCCCCTTTAAGTTTTCCTCCTTTCCAGAAGGAAGAAAAGTCAATAGCTACCTTCTTGCTTTCTCTAGTATGATGAGTTCCTCCCCATCCCCCTCACAGCTGGTTTAAGTCCAATCTCAGCCTATGAAATCTCCCTCCAGGTCAATGCCCTTGATCTAGCCACGACTGTGAGTGGGGCTCCACCACCTCGCCCCCAGAGTCAGATCATGACCCTCACTTCCTTGTACTCAAGCCTGAATTGTGTTTGGAAAGTGTTCAATTTAAAATGTGTCCAATTTACCAAGTCCCAAGCTACTTTGTTTAGCCTGCAAAATGCTTTCAGTGACACAGCCCACCTTCCTCAACCACAGTTTCTTTCTTCCTTCTTCCTCTACCATACTGCTTCTTTCTCCTCCTCCCCGCTCTGCAATTACTTTCTTTTCTCTCCTCCTCCAACCTCGGAGCTGCAGCCCCTCACACACACACACACACACACACACACACACACCTATACTACAGCTCTCAGCTATGAGCTATAAACAAACCAAAAAGGGCTTAAGACCTCCCAAGTGCCAAAACTCCCCTGCCCTGCCTAACCTCCCCCTCCCCATACACTTACTTTCAAAGTCCAGTAGAGGATTCCAAAACCTCACGCAATGCTCTCCCAGTCCATCCTGAACATGGTTCTTTACTGACTGTGGTTATGTTTTGTAAGGGTCTTATGTGACCTGTGGATGTCATCTTATGTCTCAAATGCAATCTAAATAATAAGGCCACTTTTAAGGTTATCACTTATTATACACCTGATTTTTAAGGTGTGCATATATATGTATTAGTATGTATGTATATGTAAACTGTTATGTCATTCAAATCCACTGGGAGAAGCCAGAGACTTAGTGAAAGCACCAGTATTAGCACAAGACACCCCAAGACCAAGTTCTCAGCACAAAGGAGATTTGCCCCAGAGGGACAAACTGCAGGGGATAAGAGACAAAGAGATAGAGGACAAGGACAGAGGGGAAAGGAACAAGGGAAAGGGGGCAAAGGTATTTATCCCAGAGAGATTGGCCTCTAGAGAGAGAGGAAAGAGGTGTGGCCCATAGGCAAACTGCAGCTTGTGAAGGTAAAAGGGGAAACCCCATGTTAGGAAGAGGTGTTTAATTTTGATTGGACAGGATAATTAGGGTAGCCAAAGGGGACTTTTGATTACTGGACTTCAATACTATGATAGCTGGACCTTGGTAGTCAGCCTAGGGAGGAGGAAGTGGCCAAATAAGGGAATAGACCTTGATGGCTGGCTTTGGAAATGTTAAATTCTAATTTAGCAAGGCAGAGGGAATCAGGGAAGGACAAGGCTGCCAGAGCCTTTCGTTTGCTAGAGTCCCTTCATTTAGACTCAATTCAAATTTAGATTATTCTTACCATTAGGGGAAGGATGGCAGTCAAACAGCATGCTGTCCCAAAGTGGAGTTAAAGTGAGGTTTTAAGGTGTGTATTACATGTTAGGATTATGCTGGCCTGCCCTGTCACCTGACAGGGGGAAACCAGGCAGTACCCTGTCCCTTTAAGAGACAAGCTCTGCCCACTCCCAGTCTCTCTCTGCCCACTAAGGCAAGCTAGTTTCCACCCCTCTTCTCCCCGCCCCCTTGTTCTTCTGAAGAGGCAGCTCTTTGTCTCTCACCTTCTCCCTCTTTCCTTTTCTCTCTCTCCTCTTCCCTCTCTCTGTCTCTCTCCCTTTCTTTCTCTTTCTCTTCCCCCCATACCCTCCCAATACCCTCTAAATAAACTCTCCATGGCATATTCTGTTTCCCGCCTGCATTTCTCACCCATCATGGTACCCACCAAATCTTTCATTACAACTATCCATAGAATTCACAGCTGGGCAGGAGAATTTATTTGCTTCCCTCAGTTATTTCTGACTTCCCTGGTATATTGTAATAAAAAGACCATGTCATTCCTTTCCCATAGACATAGCAGGTTTTACAGTGGCAAAGGCAGCTGTCAATACCTTACACACACCTCTTCTTATCTCACCTGCAGGCCACTAGGGTCTCCCAGGCATTCCAGAGAAAAAGTCAATGGCCTTAAAGGGATGCCAGGCTCCATGTTAAGTTTGTTTAGCCATCGCAGGGTCCTGTGTAAGTTATTACTCTGGTCTGAGCATTCCAACGACTGGGAGGGAGAGAGCAATTCATTTCTGGACAGTCGGAAAAACACAGTGCCATTAGGTTAGGGCTGGCTGTCACCTCCCCATAAAAAAGACAAGATCTCCTGAGTAAATTGGGAGCATGGGGACCTTAGGGGAGAGTTGAAGGGGAGGAGGGGAGAGGCAGGGAGGGGAGCAGAGAAAAATATAGAGCTCAATAAAGATCAATTTTTAAAAAGATGACATTTTTGTTTAAGGATCTTGGAATTTAAAGCAAGTTCTGACATGTTTCATTATGTTATACATATATTTATATTTGGAGGGAATAACTAAATTCTACAATGCAATTTCCTGAGTATTCATTTGAAATACAATTGTTTGGTTGACGAAAAGGTGTTTTCAGGACTTTAAAAACAAAATAAAGCAACAGAGAAACATCTGGAGGAGGGGGAAAGATGAAAAGTTCAATGGATCCTTGATAAGCACAGACAGGGAAAGGGGCCACAGAAAGATAATGAAGATGGCAAACTTCCAGCTTCTTCTTTGGCCTTCTGACTTGAGGTAACAGCCAGTGCTCCCCCCCCACTCCCCCAAATCCCCACCCCCCGCCCCCCCACCCCCCCATCCCCCGGTTTCTCCCTCAGCTGCCTGGAGCCCCGGACAGCTAATAAGCAAAGACCCGGCTGGTCCAGGAAAGATGAAGTTTCCTGAGTACCCTGCTTTGCCGAGGGTCACCTCTCTGTGTACTTTACTGTGTGCATGCTTTAGTTTCTTTTGTTATTGTTCTTTGTTTTGTTTTGTTTTGTTTTCCAAGACAGGGTTTCTCTGTGTAACAAACCTAGCTGTCCTGGAACTAGCTCTGTAGACCAGGCTGGCCTCGCACTCATAGAGATCTGCCTGCCTCTACCTCCCAAGTGCTGGGATTAAAGGCATGCACCAATACCTCCCGGCTTGTTGGTTTTTGTTGTTTTTTTTTTCATTTAAAAAGATTTACCTATTTTTATGTGTATGAGTATTTTGCCTGCATGTGTATACACCACATGAGTGCCTGTAGAGGTCAGGTGAGGGCACTGGGTCTCCTGGAGCTGGAGACAGACAGTTGTGAGCTCCACGTGGGTTCTGGGAATTGAGCCCCAGTTCTCTTTCAAGAACAATAAGCTTGCTTCTGTGTAAGTGTGCATACTTGCATGCATGCTTCCTTCCTTTCCTTCCTTCCTTCTTTCCTTCCTTCCTCTCTCTTTTGCTTTTGTTTTTGTTTCTTGGGACAGGGTTTCTCTGTGTAGCCCTGGCTGTCCTGGAACCTTATTCTGTAGACCAGACTAGCCTCAAACTCAGAGATCTGCCTGCCTCTGCCTCCTGAGGGTTGGGGTTCAAGGTGTGCTCCAGTAAGCACTTTTTTTTTTAAGGAAAATATCTTATTTACCTACTTACTTATTCACCCTAGTAGCTTGTAAGCTCATTAAAAACGCTTTTTTTTCTTGAGGCAGAGGCAGGTGGATCTCTGAGTTTGAGGCCAGCCTGGTCTACAGAGACAGTTTCAGAACAGCCAGGGCTACATAGGGAAATCCTGTCTTAGTGGGTGGGGGGACGACGATGATCAAAAAAGAAAAAGAAAGGAAGAGAAAAAGAAATTGATCTTGGACTGACTAGGAACACCCCCCCCCCCGCCCCCGTTGGCTAGCAGTTGAAAGACCTGGATAAATCCAGACCTCTCTAGCAGGAAAAGAAGAGCCAAAAAAATCTAGGTTAGCCGGGTCAGTGACCCTGATTCAGGAACTAGCTGAAGATAAAGTTAGATTATAATCTTGAGAATAAACAGGGAGTTACCCCCTTGTGATTATCACTCGTATTTTCGGAATTTTCAGTGATCACTGGTATTTTTGGAATTTTCCAATGACGCCCTCCCCACCCCCTTTGGATTACTGGGTTGTGGTTTCTTCCCTTAAAAACTCCTTCTCCTGGCTACTCAGGGTCGAACTCCTCCCCTGCATTGGCTATGAGTCTCGGCCCCAGAGCTCTGGTACTTGTCAATAAACCTCATGTGATTGCAGCAAGGATGGTCTCTCGTGAGTTCCTGGGGGTTGTGTTATCCCGAGACTTGAGTGAGAGTCTCCCCGATCCGGAGGTCTTTCACATTCATTCACAGCACTGAAAGGTGCTATGCAGACTTCTGGGCAGGAGTGGGGTGGGGGACATGACACACTGTTGGCTTTATCTAGCACTGGACCCTGCACGCTGTACTACCGTTCTAGCACGCAAGATGTACTCACTAGTTCATGGCGTGGAATACGCTTTTACTGGGTAGACACACATACCATACATGTTGGCTCACCCCAGAAAGGGAGCTTGTGACAGACCAAAACAACTATTGTACCAAAGTCCAATATGGTGAACCAGTGGGTTTTTTTTAATTGGGGTTCCTAACAGGAGTATGGGTGAGGGGTCACTTACAAGAAGCACAGATGATTCAAAGGCAGCTGCGTCTTCAGAAAGCCCACCCAACAAAGGTGATGACTCCGAAAAGCTACAGTGCTGGAGCTCTCTACCTAGTCAATCCCAACAGCTTTCTTACCTCAGTTTGGCTGGTCATAGTCTCCACCCCCAGCAACCACCTATTATACCCTTTTACACTGTTGGTATGGGCGCCCAGGCATCTTCCAAGTTTGTGTTCTCCAGTACACGCAACCTTTTGTGACCTTCTGCTGATCTCCTAAGGTTCTTGGATCTTCCCTTCCTTCCTTCCTGGGAGAAACGTTTCCTTTTGGAGGGAATGTTGCAAATCTGAGCATGCCATATAATGGCGCACTAGTGGCAAAGCTGTTGAAGGAAGTAACAACTGCTCTCTTATTGGATTCGAGGCCTGCTCCAAAGGAGGAAATTAAGGCCTGATACTGAAAACATGGTCAAAACCCAAGGCTGGGGGAAGCATAGGCCTTAGGGGGAAACCTAATGGTATTGTTTTGCTAAATAGTAGTGCTATCAAACTGCCTTCTAAATAGTTATATTTACATTCTAGATTTGAGCTACTCTCAACCTTAGTCAAGAAGCTTCTTCTTGCAATAGGTAGAGGTTAATGCAGAGACTCAGAACTGTTCAAAACGCTGAGGATAAGTGACTGAACGCTCAGTTATGGATGGGATGTCTATGTCGACCTCTGTCTCCTAAAGCTCAGGGAACATTCTGGAAGAGGCGGGTGGAAAGAAGAGGAGGAGTGATGTGAAATGCTGTCCTCTGGACATGAAAAGCTGTTGCACACAATCTCACAGCAGCTGTGATTGCCTGTACTCAATCACACCAGTTAAAATTACAGCATGAGAGGAAGGTACCCAAGGGCCCACTCCTGACTGAGGACTATGGCAGTTAATGGCTGGTAGGAAAAGAAGAGTCATTTTTCTCTCGGAGTAGGTGGCTACCGTTAGGTTTCCAGTAACTCTGTGAATGATTCCATATCCACGAGCACATGGGTATCCCTAAATAGACTCTGGGTTATTGTGGGGGGAGGGGACTTGAGGTTGGAAAGTAGATGTGTTGAGGGGGTTCCTAATGGAACTTGGATGATATTAAGATACATTGTATACATACATGAAATTTTCAAAGACTTTAAAAAAGGGAATATCAGTTCTCAAGTGGAAGTTCATTGTAACTAGGATTGTTCTACACTTTATTATCAAAATGTGGCACATAGTAATTGCTTATTAAGCATTTGCTAGGTAAGTGATTAAAGCAAGTCAGTAGAAATAAGTCAAACACGCACCATTTAGTAGCATCAGTTAGACCGTAATCTATGAAGCTAAATAATCCGCAACTATTCAAAAGTTTATTTGTAGGCCTGGGGATGTTCCCAGAATACTCCTGTTCTCATTGCCCCACCTCTACTTCCTGTCTGGTTTTCCCGCCTATACTTCCTGCCTGGCTATCAGCCAATCAGCATTTATTTTAAAATATAATTGACAGACTATAGATGACTGTCCCACACCACTGTATCTTATTGGATCACCATGGTTTAAAGTTAGAATTTAACAACACTAATTGCAGAAAGCCTACAAAATGATGGAAATTGAACAGTGCTCAATTGAATCACTTCTGGGTCAAGGAAGAAACAAAAAAGAAATTAAAGACTTCCTAGAATTCAACGAAAATGAAGGCCCAATATACCCAAACCTATGGGACACTACGAAAGCAGTGATAAGAGGAAAGTTCATAAAGTGGAGAAATCTCACACTAGCAACTTAACAGCACACCTGAGAGCTCTAGAACAAAAAGAAGCAGATTCACCCAGGAAATAATCAAACTGAGGGCTGAAATCAATAAAACAGAAACAACAACAAAAAAAAAACAATACAAAGAATCAATGAAACAAAAAGTTGGTTCTTTGAGAAAATCAACAAGATAGACAAACCCTTATCCAAACTAATCAAAAGGCAGAGAGAGAATATCAAAACTAACAAAATCAGAAATGAAAGGGGGATATAACAAGAGACACCAAGGAAATCCAGAGAATCATTAGGTCATACTACAAAAACCTGTACTCTACAAAATGGGAAAATGTAGAAGAAATGAACAATTTTCTGGATAGGTACCACATACAAAAACTAAATCAAGACCAGGTGAACAATTTAAATAGACCTATAACCTGCAAGAAAGTAGAAGTAGACATTAAAAGCCTCCAAAAAAAAAAAAAAAAAAGCCCAGGGCCAGATGGTTTCAGTGCAGAATTCTATCAGAACTTCAAAGAAGAGCTAATACCTATACTTCTCAAAGTGTTCCACATAATAGAAACAGAAGGAACATTACCAAACTCTTTTTATGAGGCTACAGTTACCCTGATATCAAAACCACACAAAGACTCAACCAAGAAAGAGAATTACAGACCAATCTCCCTCCTGAACATCGATGCAGCAAAAATACTCAATAAAATACTGGCAAACCAAATCTGAGAACACATCAAAATAATCATCCCAGAGATGCAGGGATGGTTCAACATATGAAAACCTATCAATGTAATCTACCATATAAATAAACTGAAAGAAAAAACCATACGATCATCTCATTAGATGCTGAAAAAGCATTTGACAAAATCCAGCCCCCTTCATGATAAAGGTCTTGAAGAGAGCAGGGATTCAAGGAATATATCTAAATATAATAAAAGCAATATACAGCAAGCCAACATCAAACTAAACGAAGAGAAACACAAAGCGATTCCACTAAAATCAGGAACAAGATAAGGCTGTCCACTCTCTCCATATCTCTTCAACATAGTTCTTGAAGTTCTAGCTAGAGCAATAAGACAACAAAAGGAAATCAAGGGGATACAAATACGAAAGGAAGAAGTCAAACTTTCGTTATTTGAAGATGATATGATAGTACACATGAATGACCCCAAAATTTCTACCAGGAAACTCCTACAGCTGATAAATACCTTCAGTAATGGGGTAGGATACAAGATCAACTCAAAAAATCAGTAGCTCTCCTATGTACAAATGATAAAGAAGCCGAGAAACAAATCAAAGAAACAGCACCCTTCACAATAGCCACAAAAACATAAAATATCTTGAGGTAATACTCACCAAAAAGTGCAAGACCTGTTCGACAAGAACTGTGAGTCTTTGAAGAAAGAAATTGAAGAAAACATCAGAAAATAGAAAGATCTCCCATGCTCTTGGATAGGTAGGATCAACATAATAAAAATGGCACTCTTACCAAAAGAAATCTATAGATTCAATGCAATCCCCATCAAAATCCCAACACAATTATTCAAAGACCTTGAAAGAACAATACTCCATATGGAAAAGCAAAAAACTCAGGATAGCCAAAAGAATCCTGTACAATAAAGGAACTTCCAGAGGCATCTCCATACCTAACATCAAGCTCTATTATAGAGCTACAGTAATGAAAACAGCTTAGTATTGGCATAAAAACAGACAGGTTGACCAATGGAATCAATCGAAGACCTAGATATTAATCCACAAACCTACGAACACCTGGTTTTTGACAAAAAAGCTAAAATTATACAATGGAACAAAGAAAGCATCTTCAACAAATGGTGCTGGCATAACTGAATGTCAACATGTAGAAGAATGCAAATAGATCCATATTTATCCCTATGCACAAAACCCAAGTCCAAATGGATTAAAAACTTCAATATAAATACAGCCACACTGAACCTGACAGAAGAGAAAGTGGGAAGTAGCCTTCAGTGCATGGGCACAGGAGACCACTTCCTAAATATAACCCCAGTAGTACAGACACTAAAAGCAACAATAAATAAATGGGACCTCCTGAAACTGAGAAGCTTCTGTAAAGCAAAGGACACAGTCAATAAGACAAAAAAGGCAGCCTACTGAATGGGGAAAGATTTTCACCTACATCAGACAGAGGACAGATCTTCAAAATATAGAAAGAACTCAAGAAATTAGACATCAAAATTCCAAATAATCCAATTTTAAAAATGGGGTACAGATCTAAACAGAGAATTCTCAACAGAAGAATCTCAAATGGCCGAAAGACACTTAAGGAAATGTTCAACATCCTTAGCCATCATGGAAATGCAAATCAAAACAACTCTGAAATACCATCTTACACCAGTCAAAATGGCTAAGAACAAAAACACCAATGACAGCTTATGCTGGAGAGGATGTGGAGTAAGGGGAACACTCTTTCATTGCTGGTAGGAATGCAAACTTGTACAACCACTCTGGAAATCAGTATGGCAGTATCTCAGAAAATTGGGAATCAACCTACCTCAGGACCCAGCAATACCACTCTTGGGCATATACCCAAAGAATGTTCAATCATACTACAAGGACATTTATTTAACTATGTTCATAGCAGCATTATTTGTAATAGTCAGAACCTGGCAACAACCTAGATGCCCCTCAACTAAAGAGTGGATAAAGAAAATGCGGTACATTTATACAATGGAGTACTACTCAGAGGTAAAAAAACAATGACATTTTGAAATTTGCATGTAGATGGATAGAGCTACAAAAAACCATCCTGAGTGAGGCAACCCATACCCAGAAAGATGAACATGGTATGAACTCACTTATAAGTGGATACTACCTGTAAAGCAAAGGATAAGGAGCCTATAGTTCATTATCCTAGAGAAGCTAAGTAACAAGGTGAGCCCTAAGGAAAACATATATAAATCACTCTAGGAAGGGGAAATAAACAAAATCTCCTGAGAAAATTGGGAGCATGGTGGTGGTGGGGGGAGGTCAGAAGGGGAAGAGGAGAGGAGACAAGGAGGAGGGAGGAGAACCGGATAGTCAAGATGGGAGAAGAACAGAGAGCAAGGAAAAAGATGTTTTGATTGAGGGAGCCATTATGGGGCTAGCAAGAAACCTGGCACTAGAGAAATTCTCAGCAATCCACACGGATGACCCCAGCTAAGACCCTAAGCAATAGTGGAGAGGGGGCCCAAACTGGCCTTGCCCTGTAGTCAGACTGATGAATATCTTAAATGTCATCATAGATCCTTCATCCAGCAACTGTTGGAGACAGGGACATAGACTCACAGTGGAGCACTGGGCTGAGCTCCCAAAGTCCAGTTGAAGACTGGAAGGAGTGAGAATATAAGCAAAGACATCAAGACCATGATAAGGACACCCACTGAAACAGCTTACCTGAGCTAATGGGAGTTCACCAATTCCAGCCAGATAGGGAAGGAACCAGCATAGGACCAAGCTAGACCCTCTGAATGTGGGTGACAGTTGTATGGCTGGGGCAGACTGCGGGGCCACAGGCAGTGGCACCAGGATTTTTCCCCTGCTGCTTGAACTGGTTTTTTGAAACCCATTCTCTTCGGATGGATACCTTGCTCAGCTTGGATATAGTGGGGAGGGCCTTGGTCCTTCCTTGGAGCAATGTGCCTTGCTGTCCCTGGGGAGTACATGGGGAGGAAGGTTAAGGGTCTGGGAGGAGGGGAGGGAGTGGGAACTGGGATTGGTACGTAAAATGAAAAAATATAGTTTGTTTTCTTTAAAATAAAGGCATACTGTTTTGTAATAATAATAATAAAGAACCATAGACTAACAAAACCCCCAGTACAAACCATGAGAAATCTCTTGAACGGTTAGTCAGAGTCGTCCAAGTGACTCCCAAAACAATACAAACTGTGTCTGTTGCCCCTGGTTGCCTCTCAGAGGTTGAAGATAGGCCCCTCCCTATTGCCGAAGACGCTGCACACTTAGGATTTGGGAGTCTTACTACTTGAGCTGGATCTAAGCCTCCTTGCAGGCTAGCTTCCATGGTACAGAAAATGCTATACAAGCAGCCATGGGAAGGAGGCAATTACAATCCTACCCAACGGTGACACCTATAAATCAGAACAATAAACAGCATAGCCAGAGATCCATAAAGGTACAGTAAGTCTTACTCACAGGTAAGACTCTGCAGGCTATAATATATTTATGCATGAATATTTAACGATAATAATTTTTTAAGACGCTATCAAATTGAGAGGGGCATGGAAAGAGCTAGGTGGAGGGGTTTCGAGGGGAACTGGAGGAAGGAAAAGAAAGAAGGAAAGGGAAGTAATTGTGTTTTAATTAAAACTTATTAAAATTTTTAGGTCAACTTTTAAAAATAGTGTGGGACACTTCAGCGCTAGCAGTTTCAAACATAATACTGCCTCTAACATGAATCCCTATTGACGCAGAGTGAGAGAGGTGCACACAAAAGCATGTAAGAGTCAGAAGGACACGACAAGCTAAAGCCAAAAGAACCGTCAGAGGAAAAAATTAGGAACCTGGAGAGTGAATCCAGGAAGCCATCCATACCAATTAAGTCTCAAACAGAGTAAGAACAAATAGCACTTCAGAGAGTGGCTAATAAACCCATGGAGCCCTCAAAGGACCTTACCAAAGGCACGAAGACCGGGAAACAAAATGCAGGCTTGAGGACCCACACACATAGGGCAGGCACCTTGGATGAGCAGAGTATGCTTATTTAGCAAGATGCCAGAGGACAAGTCATTGCAGAGGTAACAGTAATAATAGCATGTCCCGAGTGAGTTAGAAAATTCTGAACAAAAGTGTTAGGAAAACAAGAGCACGCAGGATCCTAAAGTTCCACCGTCCTAGCCATGCTAGCGGCTCAACTATAGACCAGGAGAGATCCCAGCTGGCGGGTGGCTGAGCAGCGCCGCACAGAGGTCACCACGGTAGCAGAAGAGCCCTAAGAACAAGTCCCCGGAGAGCCTCAGGAGCAGAAACTACAACTCCCAGCGAGCCCAGGCAGCGACACTCGGCTTCCGCCGGCCGCCCTCTCGTCCTGTCTTCAACCCGACCTAGCCGGACACCTGGCACGTGACCCCCGCGTGAGTCGGGAGTCCCAGCCCAGAGTCCCTGGAGGCGGGGCTCGAACCTCATTGGTAGAAAGGAGACCCGAAAAGAAGAAGCTGATCTTGACAATCTCGGAGTGAATGGGGGCTGATGGGACCGGGGCATAGCGAACTAGGCTGCCGACCAATCAGCGTTCAGGGGCAGGACCGGGGCGCGACGGTGCTGCGGTCACATGCCGCGGGGGTCTAGTGGGAGGAGCAGTTGCTCAGCAGCCTCTCGCCGCTTCCTGTTTCCGGTTTCTGGAGCAGGGCGCAGAGCGGCGCTTTGGGGAGCACTGGCCTCAGACGGGAACCGAGGACCGGGGTCTGCGGCCCGCCGCTCTCCGGCCGCGTCTCCCAGCCCCAGGGCCACATTCTTGGGGGCTCCTTAGCTTCGGCTGCTGCGTTTCCCGTGACACGTGAGTGTGGGGGGCGTGGAGGAGGAGGCGGGCTGGGGTCCTTGCTCACCCCTGCGCCAGAGGAGATGCAGTCCTAGAGTCTCGCTTGGCGGTGGTTCTAGCCAAAGAGCCTGCTAGGGAGCCGTAAGGACGAGGGGAGGCGAAAGGCGAGAGCATGGAGAGCGTCAGACTACCAGGAGTGAGGGGGAGGACGTCCAAGATCAAAAAGGAATTTAAGATGTTTTGAAGGTGGGGAAAACTAAGTGCCAAGTGTGGAGATGTGCCTAGTGTTCCTGGATGCTTGTTGAAAGAATTTTGACCTGGACCGTGGAAGTAAAGTGGCGTCGTTTTGGGTAAGGTGTGAGCTTGAAGCAAATGGAAGGCGAGGATTTCCAGGATACTGGAAGAAGTTCGAGGAACGTGTGTTAGCTTGGTGTGGAAAAGAGTAACAGGGGTTACCCGTGTTTCTTCTTGTAGGGAGTTTGAAGCATAGAACCACTTCCTTGAGGCTCTTTGAGCATGGGGCCTTTTCTGCCAGTTCAGACTGATCTTAAAAGGGTTGGCTGCCGTGAACCAGAAGGAAGAACGTAAAGCTTCCATTGGAAAATGGAAAATGGCCATAAGTGGAAAAGAGTGAGGATAGTGGTGTCAGCAGTTTCCCAATCCCTAACTTAGTCACTGGCCGGCCTGTAAAGGAGACTGTCCCAGCATCGCCAACAGATCTGTCCCTATAGAATAAGGAAATTGAAGATTTTTCAAAGCCATAAGATCCCGTGTCACACACCGAAAAATGCGTGCATTTTGAAGGTCCGTTTGTGCCATATTAAAAAGAGACTGCCGAGCTTGAATTTCATACTGTTCCCTACTTGTGCCCGTGTTTATCAGAAGTTTGCCAACACATGCCTTCATGCCATCAGTCATCCAGGTTATTCTAGTAACTTCACTCTTTTAAGCTTTGTGTGACCTAGATCAAATAACTAGAACTCAGTAGGCATCTGTAAGCATCGGTCCCCTTATCTTTTCCAAGATATGGAACTGACAAGTTATGGCTTAACTAAATGGGTTAAGCATTTGGGTATATACCACACTGAATCAGAGAGAAGCAGCTCAAACTTACAGTCAGATCTTTCTCTTGGTTTTTCAAGACAGTTTCTCTGTGTAGCCCTGGCAATCCTGGGACCAGGTTGGCCTTGAACTCAGAGATCCACCTGCTTCCGCCTCCCAAGGGCTGGGATTAAAGGCGAGCGCTGTCACTGCCCCGCTTACAGTCAAATCTTAAGCTAGAAAGAATGTAAACTTATTCTTCATCTTGAACAAATAAGCAAAGGACAAGTCATTCAGCTCATCTAATGCCTCCCACAGCTTGTTTTCATTCTTAATCCCTTCCCAGTTTTGTGAAATGTTTTGCCCTCATTTGGGAAGAGAAAGCAGCAACAGTTAACTATTAAGGAACTAACTTTTAGACCAGAGTGCAGAGCATTTGTCCTGGGAGAGCATCCCTCCAAAAAAAGCTGGGGGGGGGGGGGAGTAGAGCATCAGAGCCCAGAATGTTAGCATTTCAATTAGGTCCTGAGAAAACTTAAGGAAAATGGCACAGAGTCGGTTAAAAAAATCAGTCAGTGATTTGACTGATTAAGCTGTGTTGAGCAATAGGTGAGTTTAGGGAAGGCCAGGCTTAAGTCTGAGTTCTTTGTTACAGTCCAGTTAACTCTGTGAGGAGTTGCTTCCCTTTCCTGATTTGTTTCAAAAGAAAAAAGGCAGCTCTGCTTTGGCTTCTACTGGCATCCCAGAAAATTATGATGGAAGATCTATATAATGGCGGCAGATCTGACTGTAAGTTTGAGCTGCAGACCTTGAGCTCTGGAACCATTATCTTGCTTACTCCACTAGCTGTGTTGCTGGTGTTTGTTTTTTTTTGTTGTTGTTGTTTGCCTTTTGAAGAGGTGATTAAATTTACTACATAAGGTTTGGGGAGGGTTGATTAATGCGTGTTAAGTATTTCAAGTAGTGCCTGGCTGAAGGCTGTCACTCTATCAAGGTGTGCTGTTGTTTAGCATTTGAGATGTCTTAGGAGAGCCTATGACCTCTTGGCTACCAGTGATTGTTGTTTGGAAATGCCTTGTTTGTATTTCTGTAGTGGATTGATGTTTGGGTTATGTGAAGTCAGGTAGATAAGGTCCCAAGCATTTGTTGCCTTCCTCGCAGGTAGGAAATAAAAACTCAGATTAAGTTTCATGGAGAAAGGGAAATGCACTTAGATCACAAGGCAGGAGCTGCCATTTTCTTGTCATAAGGAAAGTCTGGAAGAGTTAAATGTCTCAGAGAAAAACATTGAAACTTAAAAATGAACAATGTCAGTGGCCTGAAGGGTTCCTAATAGATACGGGTGAAACTTTCACTGTGGCCTAACTACAAAGATGGCACAGGGATATCCAACTTTTCAACATGGAACATGACATTGTCATCCACAGATATGTTGGGCTGCATTCACAGATAACCTGGGGGTGGGGGGTGTCTCACATGGGCCATAGATAGACCTGTTAGAATCATACAGACAGGAAGTGAACGCAGCAGTGTAGAAAGACAGCCATCTCACGGAAAGTCTAGAAGCCCTTGAGATTTGTGACTTGGAGAGGCTGGAGCAGGTTTTGGAAAACTTCTAATCCCTTGTTTTGAGCGAGTGAGTTTTCTTCTATGATTGGGTGGTTTTCCAGAGACATGGTGTGTGAGTAATTGAGGTGCTGTGGCTGCCTCTCTGCCATCCCACATGCTTCCAGTGAATGTGAAGAAGGATTGCTAGGTGCTCCCGGAATGCTGAGATGTTAGCATATTCAAGTTCCTTCCTCTACTTCACATCTTTCTAATAACCTCAAGCTACACATATTGGAGGGTCTGTTCACGTCATGATTGGAGTGTTTTAAGGAAGGCCACTGACTTAGCTTTATTTATAAACTAGTAATTCACTTTGGATGATGGAATAGTACAATGTCAATTTCATCAAACAGTAACAAGGCAAAGATGGTTGCACCCAAGCTACCATAATTCATTATTTTCGTCTTACCCCCATAGTTTGTTTTGTTTTATTGACCTTTTGTTTTCTGGTGGTTTTTGAGACAGAGTCACTCGCCAAGTAACTCTTGCTGACCTCAAACTCACAAAGATCCACATGCCTCTACCTCTGAGGGCTGAGACTAAAGACATTTGACACTACACTGGGCATAGTTTGTTTGGAAGCAGATTCATGCTTTTTTGTTTGCATAATCAAAATACCATTAATTTTTGCGGTCATGTGATTGATCTGTTTCCTTTCCTGATCCTGCCTTCACCCCTCAACACACTCTTCCAAAAGGATGTTCCCCCTCTCTGGCTGCTGGAGGACTGAACTGTTACTGTTGCTGGTCCTGGCTCTGGCTGTGAGAGAATCCTGGCAGACAGAAGAAAAGTCTTGTGACCTGGTAGGAGACAATGAGAAGGAGTCGAAGCAAGAGCAGGCTCTCCTGGAGAGGCTACGGCCACTGTTCAACAAAAGGTGGATGTGAAGACCCTTCAGGGTTTAAGAAATTATCTTTATTAAGGGTCTTTTCCTTTCAGTGACTTCACTTCAGCTTTGCTGTGGAAGGAGTGTGTGAAT
Organism: Ondatra zibethicus; assembly: GCA_004026605.1. NCBI lineage: Eukaryota > Metazoa > Chordata > Mammalia > Rodentia > Cricetidae > Ondatra > Ondatra zibethicus. Next base: position 255,653 of record PVIU01000256.1, read on the forward strand.
GATGTGGTCTCTAATCTGAGTTTTGGCACTATTAGTTTTATTTGGCTGTAACACATTGCCCTCTTACTGACAGACCAAGTTCACAGCCATGTGATCGTGTGTTTTTTTTTCTTGTCTTTCACAGAAAAGTATCTGTTTCTAATGACTGGGTCTAAAACACAAGCTTGTAGAAATCAGAACATAACTTGATAGCTTCATATAATAAGATTTCAGAAACATCAAACAGACATGTTTAAAAATATGCATGACTAAGTATGTCTTCATCACTGTCAGGGCATTTTCAAGTATAAAAATGATCCTTAAGGGCTGGAGAGATGGCTCAGAGGTTAAGAGCACTGGCTGCTCTTCCAGAGGTCCTGAGTTCAATTTCCAGCAACCACATGGTGGCTCACAACCATCTGTAAGGAGGTCTGATGCCCTCTTCTGGCCTTCAGGCATACATGCAGGCAGAACATTGTATAGATAACTTAAAAAAAAAATGATCCTTAAACATGGGACTGTCCTTTGCTGTAGGGAAACAGTCAACACTTTTGCATAGCTAGAATAGGTATTCTAGAATGTATAGCTGTTTGGGGTGGTATATCTAGCTTTCTGTTATCAACAAGCAGGACAGTCTCTGAAGCCATAAATAACTCATAAGCAACAAGTGTGCATTTAGCACATTGGTTGTCATCAAAGGGAGGGGTCTGGTTTTTTTCTAAGCTTGGTAACTAGTGATATTGATCTTTGTCTTCCTGTTTGTCTTCTGAAGTTTTGAGAGCACTGTGGGCCAGGGCTCAGACACATACATCTACAAATTCAGAATATGCCGGGAAGCTGGCAACCACTCCTCTGGGGCAGGCCTGGTGCAGATCAACAAAAATACCTGGAAGGAGACGGTGGTTGGGAGGATCAACGAGACTCACCTCTTCAATGGAAGTAAGCCATTTCCTGCTGGCTAGCCCCATGCAGTCGCCTAACAGTCCTCTATGCGTTGGCCCTCCCTTCATTTTGAATAAGTCATGGAGTTTGGTCTACCTGAGACTTACCTCACAGTACCTAGTTCCACGGCTGCTCTGGAGCCACAGCTCAGGACACCTCTGTGTCTGAAGACAGTGCAAAACTTTAACAAAAAGAATAGAGGGTTGGGAACAGTTCAGGTAAAACATTCACAAAGCACAAAGTTCGGCTTTGATCCTGAGTAGCACAGAAAGAGTGGAAGGAAGGGGTAGAAGGAGAGACTGTGAAGGAGTAAGAGTACAGATGGATGTGAGTCTAGCCAGGATTTCACACAACCTGCAGTCCTTCTAGGCACCCAAATATGTCATGAGTTCCACACCAGCTATCACCATTTCTCATCAAATTAACCAAACTTGCCAGTTGAATTTTAAAATACCTTTTTTGTGCAAACCAGTAAGTATTTAAGGAAAAAAAATTCACCACCTTTTTGTACTAACATAGTTGTGTTTTCCAAATGTCATGAAAGTGTACGCTGGAAGGGAGCACTTGTGACCTGGTTTCTTCCCATAAGCAGATAAATTATCTAGTGTAGATACTCACTACGTAAAGAACATATGAGTGCATTTTTTACCCAATCATCATTTTCCTAGTATGATGGTGTCTTGGTCACTGTTCTAGCGCTGTGAAGAGATGCTGTGACCAAGGCAAGTGTCATAAAAGGAAGCATTTGATTGAAGTCTTGCTTGCAGTTTCGGAGGCTCGTCCACTGTCACCACAGGGGAGCGTGGCAGCATGCAGGCAGACATAGAACTGGAGAAGTAGCTGAGCATTCTCCATCCTGATCCATAGGTAACGAGAGAGACTCTGGGCCTGACATGGGCTTTTAAAACCTCAAAGCCCACCCCCAGTGACACATCTCCAGCAAGGCCATACCTCCTAACCCTTAGAATCCTTTCAAACAGTTCCACTCCTTGGTGACTAAGCTTTCAAATCTGTGAGCCTGTATGGGGCCATTCTTACTCAGATCGCCACAGATGATTTTGAGGCACCAGCCCACTGACTTTAAAATCTTCTCATATGCACAGTTAAAAGCATCCTTACTTATTCACTTCACATGGTTAATGGTTGAACAATATTTTGCAAGGGACTTTAAAAGTAGTAAATACTAAGGAAGAGAAATGTATTCCCAACTCAGTAAGCATCCACTTTGAGTTTATCTGTGTTGTCTTGGACTTCTGATGCCTAGCAATCATACAGAACCTCCTCTCCTTTTGCTACATGTTGAGAAAATGGTCATTAGTCAATAAAAGCACAGATAAGAACTGTTTTTAATGTTGCCTACCTTTAATGTAGAAAGATTAATCTTAAATCTCTAGTTCTTACTGTCTAACACAAGGAAACATAGAGTTTTGTTGAGAAACACATTTTAAGGCCAGGCATGGTGGCTCATGCCTGTGACCCCAAAACATGGGAGGCAGAGGCAGGAAGATGACAAGCTTGAGGCCAGCCTGGCCTATATAATTAGTGACTTAAGGCCAGCCAAAGCTACATAAGGAAACTCTTGTCTTTTAAAAAATAAGAAGTTTTAGCTTAGCATTCATATGTATAGATCATAGCAATTAGCATTAATTAGAGTCAGTTTTGGTGCTAATTCCACTCTCCCATTCGACCTATTGTTGCCTCTGCTTCCCCTGCACTCCACAGTGCCATTGGTCTTGTCCTTCCTCAGGTAATTGGATCATGCTGATCTATAAAGGGGGTGACGAATATGACAACCACTGTGGCAGAGAGCAGCGTCGTGCAGTGGTGATGATCTCCTGCAATCGACACACACTAGCGGTGAGGTACCCTGGGGTACAGCAGATTGAAAGATCTGACGGCAGGGAGGAGGCATTAACAGGAAGACAGTCTGTGTGGAATGGCCATGACGGGGTGGGGGTTTAACAGGAAGACAAGTCTATGTGGAGTGGACGGGAGAAAAATAATTGAAATTTTCAGTGTGCCAGATTCACACCATACATGGAGCATGGACTACTTAGCCAGGAGCAGCAAATGTTTGGGGTTTGCTTATTTGAGGGGTAGTCTTGTTTGTCAGATGTAAGTTGAAAGAAAATATCGTATACATACATAGTTATTGTTTGGTCCGCTCATCATCAGGGCAATTTTAACCCAGTGTCAGAGGAGCGGAACAAAGTCCAAGATTGCTTGTACCTCTTTGAGATGGACAGCAGTGTAGCCTGTTCACCAGAGGCCTCCCACCTCAGTGTGGGCTCTATCTTACTGGTCATGTGAGTACTTTTTACCTCTTCAGTACATGTGTGTTTACACAAAACCAGAGGGGCTGACTATAAAATAGCTGACCATACAAATTGAAAGAAACCAGGCTGGGGATGTAACTTGGTGGCATAGTGCTTGGTTAGTATGCATGAGGTGTCCTATGTTCAATTCCTGGCAGTGGCAAAACAGAAAAAAAAAACAAAAAAAAAAAAAAACTTTTTTTGAAGACAGTCACTATGTTGCTGAGGCTGGCCTCAAACTCAAGAGAATCGCGCTGCCTCCCATGTGCTGGGATTAAAGGTCTGCACCACCATTCCTGGCTTATGTTTTTCCCAGGAAGGCTGGACAGTTTTCAGTACTGTTCTATTAATTACATCAGCAGAACTTTGAAGAAACAGAATTTAATGGTGATTCCTGGCTATTAGAATCACATACCAAGTCTTTTTTTCCCCCTTGGATGTTTATTTCTGTCAGATTGGCAGTGTCCTAGCAGGTTTTCTAAGGAATACCAGCCCTTTTGTTTTCAGTTTAGGGAACAGCTAATATTGAATATGAAGGTTAGCCTTACCTTCTGAGTAGCTACTGTAGGAATGTGATGCCCCTTCAGAGCTGATACATTTTAAGTGATATCCTTTCCTCCAGATTTGCATCCCTGGTTGCCGTCTACATCATGGGGGGTTTCCTATACCAGCGACTGGTGGTGGGAGCCAAGGGAATGGAGCAGTTTCCCCATTTGGCCTTCTGGCAGGATCTTGGCAACCTAGTAGCTGTAAGTAGCAGTTCATTTGGACTAAGCCTTGCGTTTGGGGTGTTCCCTTTATGGTCTCTAGAGAAAACCAGTTGTTAGTCTGAGACCATGTGATCTGTCTCACTCTAAAACAGAGATTCTTTCCTTTACTTTTCCCTACAGGATGGTTGTGATTTTGTGTGCCGCTCCAAACCCCGCAACGTGCCTGCTGCCTATCGTGGAGTTGGGGATGACCAGCTGGGGGAAGAGTCGGAAGAAAGGGATGACCATTTGCTACCAATGTGATTGCACTTTTAATGTCCAGCCACCTTTTCAGTCCCCAAACCAAAGCATACACAGCCAGACTTCTCAAGCCGTCTCTTCGCATCTCTCGCCTTGCCATTAAAATTCTTGCTTTCCAGTTGGCTTTTGATTTGACCCTAAACTGCCTCCCTCTGTTCCTATTGTTTCTCCTTTGCACAAGTACAGTGAAATGAAAGGTAGACATAGGGTCTTCAGGGTTGACTCTTGTGCCGCCAGAAAGAGCATGGACAGCTAAATGGGCAGGAAGCCACGAGCCCTGTTTGTCTAAACATTTTCACAAGTTGAGACACTGGATATCTTTAATTAAAAAAAAAAAAAAGCAAAGACTCCTTGAAGCTCTGCTTCCTGTTGTTGCTATCCCCATAGCAGTCTCCATGAGGACTGTATAAAGTAGCTTTGCAGTGCTTGCCTGGCTGTAGCCCAGATACTGCCATTTGCTTTGAGCCTGCAGTGAGTCACTTAAATGTCCCTTGTGTGGGATTAGGACATGAAAAAAAATGTGAAATTTCTCCACTACAGGATTCTAAGATGCCATCACATTGTTCTGGTCTAGCTAGAATTGGGCTCTGGGTTGTGGATATAAATCCTTATGTAGCCCAAATACCTAATCAGGCAGTCCTATTCTAAAAGAAATAGAGGCCCTAGAACCTGTGTCCCCTTGTGGTGGGATTGCTTTGATTTTCTTCTGTTTGTAGTAAAAGCTGGTAAGCCTGTTCTTGCTCATCTCTCTCCACTAGTACTTCCAAACTTGTGTTGCACTTTTCTCACAGGTCTGTAGTTTGGCTTTTTATATTTTCCCAATCTTAAAGAAAGGGAATGGAAGCAGATGTGGACATGGAGGGTTCTGCAGTTCTCTGCTCTGGGTAGGGAACACTGCTGCCCCTGTCCCTCCTGCTGGCTCAGGGAAGTGTCTTACCCATGTACCTATGAGAAAAGGTTTTTAATCCTCTCCCACTTCTTTTATGTTTAGACCATGTGCCCAGAATCACATCATAGTGAACTCTTAGGCCGCTAAGTAACAGCTCGGTTCATCTGAACTCAGGAGAGGTGGAAAGGCAGGGCTACCAGTTTATCTTTAGAGAAGGAAATGAAATGAGACACTCTAACTTCTCAATACTCTTACAATGGTAGTGGGCGTTTTGTTTTCTTTCTATACAGGAAAATTACTGTTATTTTTTAAAAAGGCATCTCATTTGTTGTTTGCATCCTTCCCTGGTGTTTTAAATGAAAAATAATACACTTTTTGTACAAAAACATAATAATTAAAAACATACAAAACATGCTGGCTTTGTCATTTGTGTTAAGTAGAATAAACAATGGAATGAAGACAATGGCGACCAATTTTCAGCCTTTTACTGAGGAAGAAAAAAATATTTAATATTTTGTTGTATAAGGAATAGTGCCTAAGGCAGGTGCTTACAATCCTGACCTTAGCCTCACACTCTCCTGTTTTGTAAAGCTATAGGAAAGAGCAGAGTTGGAATAGAAAAAGGGTTGAAGATGATAACAAATGAGAAGGGAGCGGGGATGCAGAAAGAATGACGACAGCCACACGTGTCAGTCGAATACCTTTAGTCCCTGCAGCAAATCATACCAACCAAGTGTCTACACTGGCTGGTGACCCTGCCATGGATGCAGGAGGAAATAGTCTGTACTAAGGAGAAAATGATAACAGAAAACTGAGCTACAGTCACAATGAGACAGTTCGGAGAAGGAGAATACCAGGTTTTGCTACTTGTGCCACACAAGCTAGGAATCCCCTTGGAGAGACAAACCTACATCTCACCCATTTCCATGCCTTACCATTCAAGACATTCTTCCTGTTGGAGAAGTGAGACCCTGGCTAGTCACTCCTCTCCAGGATAAGGTTGAACAGTCCTAGTCTCTAGTCTGCCTGCTTGAAAGCCGGATTAGGGTAGGTGTGAATAGTGAGAATGGGTTGTGTGTGTTTTAAGGTGAAACCCAGAGAAAAATGTCAAAGCTGCCACCATGTAGCACCAGCAACCAACGCTTGCACTTCTGTCTCCATACCCCATATGGGGTCACGTAAGAGGAACAGCTCGCTCTTCCCTGCAAAGTCTGATGGCCCCAGGTTATAACCTGAATGCCTGGGGCATTTGCTTTAGGCTGATTTGTGCAGAGGGCCACATTAGGTCTCCTTGAGGACATTGATCTTGGCACAGATTTTGAGGGCAGGACCTAATTTGATGTTCATGGCACTCATAAGATGTTCTTCTTTAAGTAATAAAAGGGCCTGCCCATCAATCTCCTGGGAACGAAACTCTTCTGCGATCTCTTGACAGCCTAAAAGGAAAAGATGGGAGGGAACACATGAGAAACTGCATGGCAGCGTCAGAACACGTGAAGAACTAAAGATAAACATAGGCCTAGTGATGGCTAATCCCAAAGTCCCATTCTAGATTCAGTAATACAAAGATCTGAGGCAAGCTTTGAAAGCAGGTGAAATTAGAGCTGCTGACGACTCCCTATAGCTTCAAAAAAGCAACAAGTTGTTTACAAATAATTTCCTAACCCCATTAGAGATAAAGAAAAACTACACACTAGCTCGGAGGTGGTGGCGTACGCCTTTAATCCCAGCACTGGGGAGACAGAGACAGGGGTGTCTTTGAGGCCAGTCTGATCTACAAGCAAGTTACAGGGCAGTGAGGGCTATACAGAGAAATCTTAAAAAAACAAAAAAAGAAAAACTACACACATGGTTTCTTAACAATGGCAAAAAGATTAACAGCTTTTGCAATATTATCCTTTAAGGACCTATAATTCAGAATAACCAAAGACATCAATGACGTTTAATGGAGGCAGTCCTACCTTGAAGAAAGTGAGTCAAACAAAGGCCTTTTCTCATGTACTCCACTGAAAAAGTCATGTATGCTCACTCACATCCAACAAAGATTTTTATCCAAAAAAAAAAAAACCCAAGCAAGAAATAGTTAATTCAAAAGTTAAAAAAAAATTAGACACTAATTAATGGCACTGGCCCAGAGGGAATTAGTGAAGTACACTGCAGGAAAGCGGCCAGAATAACTAGCAAAGAGCCTCTGTGCTGTCAGACAGACACAAGGCCAGCTGCTGACAGGTCCATCAGGTGCCCTTGCAGGATGACATAGGGGAAATGTGGGCCTACTTAGTTCTGCTCAAGAGGCTCCCGGCCCCCAGTACCTTGCAGAGAAGCAATGAACTCGTAGACCTCCTCTACACTCCATCGGCTGGGATTACTGGACAGGAACACAGGGTTGATGCCATGTAACTCTGGTGTGGGTGGAGCTGTAATGGTGTTTCCTAGGTCACGTTCTCCGTGTCCAGGTCTTACTGACAATGGCCCAGGAGATGTTGGGGAGAGTGCTTCATCATAACTGGAATTATCTGAGCCCCGGCTAGAGTCCTCTTGACCCTTTAGAAGAGACAACAAAACGTGCGGCCAGGTAAGAACAGCATCACTGAGTTCCTGCCCTCTCCGTTACCCTGCACTAGACAGAACTATGTCTCAACAGGTGAACTAAAGCTGTACTTCATTTGCAGACGCATCATTCAAATATATATATACATATATATTCTTTGGTTGTCCCTGAATTATCTCAAGTACAGTGAAGGATTCATTTCATGGATGTATGAACTTGCAGTCAGATGAAAGGAGATGGGACAGTCTCTTAAAATATGGATCAATACATCAATAGCCAGTGTTAAGCAAAGGAACTGGGGAGAGGCACGTTTTACAAACTAGCTGGCTCTGACAGCAGCTCACCCGATGGCGCTTGCCCTGGATCTTGGCACGAGCAATGTCAGAAGAGCTGCGGCGGGGTCCACGTCTCCGAACACGGGCATAACTGGCTTCCTGAAACTCCTTCATTTTTTTCCTCTTCAAGCGGAACTGGTGGCTACAGCTCACATTGTACCTACAGGTCAGGGTACATACAAGACGTCACAGTGCTGTGGAAACAACACACTGCCCTTTCATAAATATGAACTGGTATTTTAAGAGTTGACTTGGTGAACAGACTGAAAGCACAGAGGGAAGGGACAGAATGTCCGATGGGAAATCCAATGAGGTCAGCTGGTGCCCAGCCTACCTCTTTGCACATGTCATGGAGCAAAACCTCTTAGAGCCACGGAACTGCTCTGCCGGGGCATACTTCCCACAGTACTCGCACTTTAGAAGATTTGCTTTCTTATCTAACTCTGAAAAACAAGGCATTCGTGAGTTACTGTAGTCTCTGCTGCCCCACAATCATTAGGCTCGGAGCTGGATACTAATTTTCCTCAGGGTTTTCTTTTCTGCAAAGACCTACACAACCTGAGAATCCCTAAAACCAAACACCCTAAAGGCTTGTCCCTCAAAAAGTGTACTCATAAGAGTACAGGCCTATAATCTCAGCACACGGAAAACAGAGGCAGGAAGGTGAATGTCAGCCTGGGCTACATCTACAGCAAGTCAGAGACCGACCTAGGTGCAGGGCAAGACTCTGGAGAGATGGAGATCTTCAAGTCTAAGTCAGATTGTTTCCATGTTAGCTATCTTACTCATTGTATTCTAGTTCAACTCAGATTTCAGATAGGATTCTGTTCTGAATATGGAGGAGGAACTGACCAATATAGAGAAAATCACAATACCCTTTTTCCACAAAGACTTACAAAAGCATAGGCAAAATCTTTTTCAGTGCT
>PVIU01000256.1:269599-373236 GCA_004026605.1 Ondatra zibethicus
TAAGATTCTCTTCCTTCTGTCATTCCATGGCCAAGAGTTTAAAAAGAAAGTGCGTGGAGAGGGTGGAGTTGGAGGTGGGCTCTAAATATTTTAATTACTTCTGAGAGATTAATGACACTGTAAAAGGTGACCCCTTACCTGAACTAATAAGCGTCTGGCTGGGGGCAGGTGTGGCCGTCCGTGTCAGGTTCATGCCCACATTCTGCTGGCCACTCCCATCTGCTTCTGCCTTCTTGGCTGCTGCACTTTCTGCCTCTGTTTGGCTGCCCTGGCTCACAGTCACTGTTTGAGCTGGAGGTAAGGGCTGCACTACTCCTGTGCCCTTCCTGGGACAGCTTCCACCACCCAATCCTGAAGAAGACAACTGACCCAAGCCCCCAGGCGCCTGGCCACCTCCACCTGGACCCATGGAGCCTGGGAGGCTATTCCCGCTGCCTCCACCAGCTTGACTAAGGTTGAGTGACTGGCCTGAGGCCCCAGAAGAAGCCTGTGCCACAGCTAGCGCTTGGCTCGAAGCCTGGGAGAGGCCAGAAACAGGAGAAGCTCCAGGAGGGATGGTCTTCTGAGTAGAGCCTGGCATTTGGGGTCCTTGAGCTGAGGCCTGCTGGTTCCTCACTGCCAAGTTCTGCACCTGGAAGATATAATGTATGGGTATGTGTAGATTGACTCAAAAGCTGAAAACTAGTTATACTGTTATATTCCAGAGCCCACCTGATTTCTCCACCAATATACTGAAGTGCTTACAGTCTCCAAAGAGCTTTGTACACACATCTGAACTTTTAATGTCATTTACTATCAAGCCTATCATCAAATTTCAACATTTATTCCTTCAAAATATGTCTCTGATTTTTCTTTCTTCATATTCATTTAGCATCTACCAAACACCTACACTACTTCAGACACTACCGTGAACAGTGGAAATGCAAGAGTTACATGCTCCTGCTGCATGGTTTCTGTTAGATGAGAAAATCAGCAAGTATAACACAGCAATATATATACAAATATAAAGCAAGTTTACAGGAGGACAGGACTGGCAGACCTACGATTCCTAAACAGAGGAGGGGACAGTGGAGAGAGGGACCTAAAGGCATCTAAAAGCATCTGCAAGACCACAGAACTAAAAACTAACATGTTTTAAAATAAACATTTCATTGTATTGAGTTACAAGGAACAGAAAACTAAGAAACAAGAAAGGTAGTGGAGCTATGCTGGGTTACTAGGGTCTCGGGTGTTAAACAGTCTGAGTTGTAACCTACACATAGCAAATTTAATCTGTCTTGTTCACTGTAAACAGTCTAGAATGTAACAGTTGGGCATGAACAGAGAGGGAGAGAAAAATAGCTACCTAGTTCATTTATTAATCAGAATACTATCATAATTAGTCTTAATGATAATCAGAATAAACATGATAACATCTATAGCTGAAGCCATTTCTTTGTAAATATTCTGAGGAAAAAATTGCCTTCATACCCTAATGATAACTATTAACTATTCACACGTTCGTTCACACACACACACACACACACACACACACACGAGGAAACACCAGGAATTCCACAGGAGAAACTGCCAGGCAGCAGTAAGGAACACCATACGGAGTAACAAAAGCTGGGTAACAACCCAAACTGCCATCCACATAAGAAGGACAACAGAATATTATATAAATATTAAAATGATAAATAATGACTATAAGACAAATGTATCTTGATAATACACTGTGAAGAAAACATTCTCAGGCAGGGTGCAGAGGCATGCTGCTGTTATCCGTGCTGTTGAGGTTGAGGTAAGAGGAAAACAAGACCAGTATTCGAGGCTGGTCTAGCCAACATAGCAAGATTCTGTCTCTAAACACAAACAAAACTGTATTCCCAAAAAGATTACATAAAGCTAAGTTTCTTTAAATACAAACAAAACATGTCATATACAAAATACATAACAATATTTATATTATACATTGCTGTTTATGTTATTATATATCATGTTATATAATATATATATACATATAAAAAGATGGTATCTAGAATCTGCTTCGAATTAATCCATGGGCGGAGGGCAAGACCTTGAACGGAACGGCCACACACTGGCAACTGTTGAAATTCAACGGTAAATACACAGATCCGATTTTGTGCATATATTTGTTTCCCATGAAAACTAATTTTCAAAGTAAATTTTAGACGTATGTAAACAGGCAGTGAAGCTATATGTAAGGGACTAAAGGAAGGATGATCCTAGAAACCAGCACATACACTTGATGCCATGGGGAACGGCAGGCCCGGACACAGAAACTGCTCCATACATGATGGTTTTGGTTTGAAGCACTGGGTATTCAACCCATGGCACCTTTCACACACAAGGCAAGCACTCCATCCCTGAGCTACACGCCCAGCCTGCTTGCTACTTCTATTAAAAGCAGCTGAGTAAGAGGCTAGAGAGATGGCTCAGGGGACTATGGGTACTTACTGATCTTGTAGAGGACCCAAGTTCTGTCCCCAGAACCCATATGGTGGCTCACATCCTCCTCTAACTCTAGTTCTGAGAGATCCAATAGCCTTCAGACCCCTGCATGCACATGCTACATATAAACTCACGTAGGCACACACATATGTATGGAAATAAATCAGTGAATTTTTTAAGAAGTAAGCCATGGAAGGGCCAGTGATAAGATGGTGTAAACCACATCACTAGAACTGACCAGGACGACCACTTAGGAAACCAGCAAAGGACAGCTGGGTGAAGGTAAGAACTTGAATCCAGAACACTGGGAGAGCAGGCCAGCTTTGCAGAGTCCTCACTGACCAATTACACAGCTTCCCTTCCGCAAATGGCCATTCCACATTTTCCTACTCTCCCTATACCTCAGAAACACCTTCTCTTTTCTCCTCCCCACCATCTCTGCATTCCCAGCATGTGGCTCCATCACTCCTGGGTAATCCTGCTCTGGATCCTCGCCCTCCTGCTTTCTAGAAAGCTTATCATATCAACTCTCTTATTCTGCCTGTGTGAGCAGCCTGTGCCCCTCTCCGTCTGTCCCACTTTCTCAGTCTATTCCCCTCCCCCAGCTTCATCCTGCTTTCTGTCCTCTCCAACTCCACTGTCCTCATTCACACTCTCCAACAAACAGTCCTTCAAATTCAATCCCTCCAACTCTGAAGTAGCTCTCCCTCTAGATTAACAAACCATCCTTGTTTTCCTCCTTTACACTGAAAAGAAATGAGTGGTGCCCACCCCTGCCACATCCATACCCATCGCAGTCTTGCAATGTCCTGTTCCACTGTCTTCATGATACCCACATCACAGACGTCCCCCCTCTCTATTGTTCTTTCCTGCTTCCCTCTGTCTGCCCATTGCCTTCAAATTTCCTAAGGGCTCATCCCAACCTTCAGAGTTCTACTAGACATTCTTCTCGACAGACCACATGCTCTCCGTAAACAATTTTAAACATTCCTTAACTTCAAGAGATGTATCATCTATGTCTACCATACCATTTTCACATGTTTAGCTCTAAGTTAGCTCTCCCAAATTCGAGGAGCATGCAGAGCCACTGTCTCGGTATATCATACATGTCTCAAAAGCATCTTTTAGTTTGGCATGTACAAAACTGAACTACAAGCCGGGCATGATGGCACACGCCTTTAATCCCAGTACTCACGAGGCAGAGGCAGGTGGATCTCTATGAGTTCGAAGCCAGCCTGGTCTAAAAAGCAAGTTCCAGGACAGCCAGGGCTACACAGAGAAACCCTGTCTCGAAAAAAACCAAAATAAATAAATAAACAACTTCAGCCTAACCCATTTCTCCAGTCTTCACTTCAGACACAGCACCAACAGCTCTACAGTTTCAGATCCTTCAGGCCCTCCAAACTGAATCACTCACCTTCAATAAGTCATGTTAGTTTCAAATCCATGCATTCCTATCCATCTTCACTGCTATGCACCCCAACACCATCTTTCTCCTAAATTACTGTTTTCCCTATTAATACATTCAACACAGCCTTTACAGTCTTTACACTAAAGAACAAAAGACACACTCCCTGCCACTTTCATGCGTCAAGTCCTTCTCTAGCTTCCCATCGCCCTGGTATAAGGACTGAAGTCCTAACCACAGCCCCAAAATCCTTGTGAGATGAGGTTTCTCCCAATGGTCCAGTCCTCCCAGAAAACCAACTCTTCTTCCCTTGGGATCTTTAGACATCATGTTTTCCAGGCACTCAGCACTTTCTTACATCCATACCTGGCTAACGTCAATAGAGCCCATGTTAAATGTTACCTCCTTGATTTCTAGCCCATCGCAAGACTAACTAAGTATCTTTTTTATTCTTAGATCATCTTCTTCTTACTAATGAAGCAATTATTATACCACTCAGGTAACTGTTTGCTTAATAGCTAGTATTTTAAAGGTCCATAATCTCCACAAACGTAGGTATCATGACTTTGCTAAGCATCCAAGACTACAGAGTGACTGACAATAGTTAACTAATGACAATAGTTAACAACCGTAAATGTTAAGCCTAGATATGATACAAGCACTTATAATCAACTCAATTAGTCCTCACAACACGCCGCACATTGGGTATACTCTATCTACTATACAGATGAAGAGACCACAGCAGAAATACGTTAGAGCACTTGATCAAGGTGCTACAGTTAAATGCAGAGCTGCAGCAGGACCCAGACACCATGTACGCATTCTAGCCACTATGCTCATATTCACTGTCGCTGATGCATGCATATATGTATGCATGTGTGTATGAATGGATGGATAGATGGACAGATGGATGACGGATAAATTAAAGAACTGCTATAAAAGTACAACCAGCTCCTCTTTGCCTTCCACTGCCAGAAGAGCCTACAAAGGTATTTTATAACTAGATGACCCCAAGAGTCTTTTAGCAGTTCCCCTCCCCAGCACCTTGACTCTTTCTGAAGTATTGTTCTTATTCTGTTTATCTGCTGTTCAATAGCCAATAATGGTCTCTGCTATTACGAAGTCATCCACATGAAGAAAACTACAACCTCCTTTCCTTGGCTTTCAGTCTCCTTCCTAACAGTGCCATCTTCTACCCTTAGGCCCATTGTCTCTTTGCATTGTTTTTGACAAAACTGGAGATCCATCCAACCCAATGTGAATGAGAAGCACAGACCTACATCAGATCCCTGCTGTCGCTACCCACAGGGGTCCCATGTATATAAATGAACTGTGCCCTCACATTTGCTTTTCTTCTCAATTTTCTCCTCACTCCAAATCACATCTGTCTATCTTCAACACTCCACTCAGGTACCCTGCAAAGTAACAGCCAGTTCTTGAAGCTCAGGTGTCACTCAGGGTTAGATGCATTTCGTATGACACTGCTGTCCCCCCAGCTCTTTGAAGAGTTGACCCATCTCTTTTTAATCCTCCAAAGCTCTAAACACACATCCAAGCACAAGGTATTTATCTACTTTCTGCTGGATTTGAAGAATGAAATAAACATCCTAAGGCTCTAGTTTACATCTCATCCATATGCTAAAAATTAAAATATGTGTTTTGGGGAAAAGTCACAAAAAGCAAATGGAAGAAAGGCTACTGAGAACACGAACAGGGACAGGAGACTGAGAGTGGAGAACCACGTAAGTCAAGAACAAAAGGAACCAAACATCTTACCAGCAACTCAGCCAGGGCGAGTTCACACCTAACTCTACAGAACTCCCTCCAACATCCCGAACTTCTGGTGACATTTCTATGAGGGACTTAAGACTCAATAAAACTAAGTTACAGAGGACAAAAGGATGCCCAGAAAAACCAACTTGTATTATGAGACTTCCAGATCCATAGGGATCTTTTTAGGCAGTTCTATTTCCTTCTTTAGCTCAAATCAACTCACAAGTTTTAAGGGATTTATAGGAGTTGAGGAAAAAGAAGCCAAAACACACAAAATAAGAACTATAAAAATCAATAAAGGGGCAGAGTGTGGGGCCTGGTCTATGGTCATCCCCTTCATGCTCCCGGGCTTCTCCACAGTAAGTGGTTGCCACTGACCTGATCTGCATCTGCATGAATTCCCGGAGACTGAGCGGGTGGCACCTCCTGCTGGACTGCAGCCACTGCCCCATTGGGCATCAGGATGAGTTGGGAGGCTAGAGGCACATTCCGGCCCAAGGTCCGGTTAACCTGCAATAGGTTCCCCAGCTGTGGCTGGCAAGGGGAGGAGGTAGGAGAGGAAAAAGAAGAAAAGAGAAGACAGAAGAAATGGAAGGAAAGGACCACAAGACAAAATAAACAGCAGATATTAAACAAGTGAGCCTGCCCCTTTCCACACCAACCCAAGAACCTCTCATTCTCCAAACATGACGACTCATCCAGAAGAAAACCTAGAATGTACAGAAGACTACGGAATGATAACAAAGACATTTAGACAACGAGGATGTCAGACACATAGTTCTATACAGAAACAGGTAAGCTGAGAGATACTTAGAATTTGTGTATCCAAGTCGCACATTTAAAGGCTAGACTACATCTATCACTAATTTATCAAATGTCAAGGCCACATCTTCCAACAGAGGATCTCAATGTTATCTAAAAGCATTTTTTCTAGCTTGCATAAGACATGGGGAGTAGGTCAACTTGTCTTAAAACATGTGGATGACCAGAATCAAATAAAACAGCTTTCAGACTAAGGGTATCGCCCAGGGGCAGAGCACTTGCCTAGTACGCCTGAGGCCCTGGGTTCCCTCCCTAACACCACAAAAGTAAATACATAAAATACTTCCACTCTTTGCCAGGGAAGACAAATTATGAACTATGCCCCTAGGACAATGGTGGCTATGGTTATGGCTTACCCGCAGATACATCTGGGCCTGGGACTGGTTGAGGGGTGGGGAGGTAGTGTTCCCCAGTAGCACAGACTGGGTCAAGGTGGTAGCACTGGGAGAGCTCACACTCTGGGACCGGCTGATGAGCTGGGCAGCTGATGTGGTAGCCAGATTGATCTGTACGGTACATAAAGGAGCCAGGACTGAGGATGTGCGGAGAAATCAAAGAAAATATACACAACTGACAACTTCAGAGTGGCACAACCAAGAACAGGATGCTACCCTCATGAAATCAAGGGAAATAAATAATAACTTCCTATCCAAAACTGTCATCCTAGACACTCTGGAGTATTACAAAAGCAAAAAGACAAACAATCAAAAAAGAAAGCAATCCTACAACCACTAACGCCAACACTTGAGCGAACAAAGAGCAGAAATGAACAGATTTCTTTCTCCCTGGAAAGCAGCTTTTCATTTGTCGTTTCTTCTCACGCAAGATTTTCTCCTTCCTTCTTTAGGTTTTCCCCATTTAAAAATAATGCACGCCTGTAATCCCTGCACTGGAGGAAGAGGCAGGAGGGTGGCTGTAAGTACAAGGCAGCATGGACTAGCCAGAGAAAGCCTGTCTGAAAACAAAAACTACACATATTCAAATAGGTTCCCTGTTCTTTTCTTGCCAATAAGAGCAATAAGTATCCACTGGAGACACGATAGCAGCAGCTTGGCTGCAGAGACCAGACTCTGACAGACGCCGCCCGAGGAGCCAGCACTCACCGAGGCCTGGGTAGTAGCAGTCTGCTGCTGGGCGGTGCTACTGCTGGGGGAGCTAGCCTGCCGACTGGCAGCAATCGTGGCCTGTTAAAGGGGAAGCATAACAGAAACAATGAAAAGGCTGTGTGTCCCCCTGTCTTCTGGTACTAATTCATGGCACAAAACAGAGATTTCAGGTAAGAAGAGAGAGCCTCTATGTTGGAGTAAGGAAAATATATCACTATCCCTACAACCTCAAATGACCATATAAGCTGCCCAACACCATCAGGGTAGGAGGCAACTGGTCCTCTCCCTCTCACTCACGTCATGATTCACCTGATACATCTAATGCAGAGCTGTCCAATACAACATCAAATATGGAATTTCCTACTATGCATATTTAAAAGTATTAAGTGGGATGATATAAATTTCAGTAACTTATTTATACAATACATAAAAAATAAATATCATTTGGGGAGAGATATGATCATCTCAACATTAAACTAATACAGAAACTACTGAGATAGCTTACCTTCTTTTGATTAATTGAACTCTTCTATAATCTTATATTATCATCTCAATTTGAACTAGTCACATTTCAAGTACTCTATAGCTACATATGCTGGAAGCTAACATATTAGACAAAGCAGGTCTACAACACAGCCATTCCACCTCTAAAGAGTATCCCATAGTTTATACTGCAACCCCAGAATCTAAGAACCACCCTTTCTCCTACTAGTACAAGAGGCAAAGGCAGGCTTTGGTGTAGGATGCAGTTTGCCCCAGACTACTCCTCGCTGGTAAACCTACAGTGCCTGATCCCTTCCCTCTTGTCCCAGCCGGCTGCTGACCTCTCACCTGCTGAACGGCTGCCAGGCTGTGCAGCTGGGCATTACTGAGCTGCTGCTGGAGCATGAACTGGTGGAAATACTGAGCTGCATTGGGTTGCCGCTGCAAGGCTTGCAGAGCCTAGAAAACAGGATACAAAATAAGAGTAATCATTCCTGATCCTATGCCCATCACTGTAACTGCCAGAAAAGGAGTCAGGAAGGAGATAAACCAAGGGGGATGGAGGCTGAACCATCATCAATGCCTGACTCGTCATGACTATGCTGGATCCAATAGTCTATACAGCCACCTAAAACAGGATAGACAACTGATTATATGCTCTGTCCTTTCATAGCAGGAAAAGGAAACCAGTGTACATGAACTTTTACTTCCAAAAATGAGTCCTGGAAATATATATAAAGATCTAGACAAACTGCAAATAAATGGGACACTGGTTAGTATAAGGAAAAAAGCTGGAATGGTGACAGATGCACTCAAAAGAATGAGGCAGGAAGGTGAAGAGTTCCAGGCCAACCAGTGTTACAGAATAAGCCGCATCTCAAATAAATAAATACACACTAATAATAAAAGCAAAAAGCTATATGTTGTAGGTGTCTAGCATAGATATATATAGATCCTTAATTGTTTGGAGATAGATGACAGAAAGGCAGTAGTGACTTCTGAACAATTCTACCAGGCAAAACTGTCAACTAACTGATAAGTTCAAATATCTATTGTGCCATGTCAATGACTATTTATAAAAATGATAGTGATCACTTTAGTGTTAACTGGGTTTTGCTATGTTCTTAATAATTACAACTGTTCTATCAAAATCTTTTAAGTAAAATGCTTCATTTCCAAACAGGGTATTTAAAGGATGGGATATAACATTTGTCCAAAAGTAAATGTCTAAAGAGGTTCATGGTATTTCTATTAGTCAGAATAACTTATGACACCCAAAACTGAGGACTTGACTACCGCAGCAGGAAAGGGCTCGGTGGGGAAGAGCACTTGCAGCACAAGCCCAAGGACCAGAGTTCAATCCCCAGAACAACTTAAACCAAAAGGCCAGATGCAGTGGTGCACATCTGCAATCCTGGCACTCTTTGTTTGCTTGCTGTTGTTTCCTTCTTGGTTTTTTCAAGATAGGATTTCTCTGTGTAACAGCGCTGTCTGTCCTAGAACTCACTCTGTAGACCAGGCTGGCCTCAAACTCAAAGAGAGATTCACCTGCCTCTGCCTCCCAGGTTCTGGGATTAAAGGCACGTGCCACCACCATCCAGCTACCGACACTCTTAAAATGAGATGATAGATGGGAGATAGAACTTGCCAGAAGCTCGCACGCCAACTGGACCTATATATACTGCAGAAATAAAACCAATAAGTTGTCCTCTGACCTCCACATATCCAGCACTATAAACACACACAAACATGCACACACAAAAAATGGTAAATAATAAAGATTTTTTAAACAATGAAGAGAAATGGTTAATTAAAACCTAGTTAAATAGACTAAACCTCATTTATTCATGTGTGAGCTTTATAGTACTTTGTATTGAATCAATGAACCACATTTACAAAACAGGTTCTCACCAAGTTGCCCAAACTGCCTTGAACTTGGTACACAGCTAAAAACAAAACAACCAATTTCCTTCTGGGTTTGCTTGCTCTAATTTTGTAAATTGCTAAGATTCTGAAGTGGAAAAAAAGCTCACTCTTTAGCTACTCCAGAAAGAATCTGGGGATGGTGATCTTCCAGCATCTTTGCCTAAGCCAAGCCAATACTCACAGAATGCGGCCGCAGCTGAGTCTCACCTGCACTGCTTGCCGTTCATACAGGGACATCTGCGCTATCTGGGGCCGAGAGCTGCCCCCTGAGCTGGAACTCCCATTGGTGGAGCTAGAGTTCTGCTCGCTCTCAGTCTCCATGATAGTGTTCCAAGGTCCCCAAGGATGGTGCTCCGACTCAAGCCCTAGACGGGAATCAGCAAAGAATTACAGTTACACCTCGAACCTAAAATGTCATTTCATATTATTATTATCATATTATTATTATTATTCAAAACCACAGTCAGTCCACAAAGTATCTAAGATTCTTCCTCTGAGGTCTTAGAACTCTCAAATCTGCAATAGCATCTTACATCATGGTTCCCTCACTCCATCATCTTTTCAAGCTAGTCAACTGTCTCAGGAGAACCTTACATACCTACCTCCTCTTGAGTACCATTAAATAATCAGACTATAACAAGCCACCTATGTGCCCCAGCACTTTTCAACAGTTTAAACTTGACCCATTCAAACCTCGCTGTTACTTTTGTCTCCATCACACCATTATCATCCTAACAATGGACAGCATTTCCTGCAACCCCTTTAGTTGCCTCCTTTTCTTGACCTAGACCCTAACCGCCATGCGGTGGTGGCGCACGCCTTTAATCTTGGCCTAGACCCCTCACCTGTACTACTTTTTATTATTTTCCCCATTTTACAATAGCGGAAACGAGGATTTTCTGTGTATCAAGTCTTTACACTACTTTGTCTCTTCCCAAAACAAAGAAAGCAAATAAACAAAAAATCCTGCCATTAAAGCAGTGAGTGTCATTCAGCGTGAGTATTCACTACCCTCATTTCATGGAGAGCCCTGGATACTGATGAGGCAGTCAGAGTGGACAGGGCATGGAGGGATAAACGCTGGGAACTGCCCACATAGCCCAAGTAGCTGACTGGCTACAGGCCAACCTAGGTACTAATTAAAGCCTCGGGCCAGTCACTCCTCCTTATATAACTTCAGTGTCCCTATTAGCAAGTAAGGTAACAAAGTGAGCGTGTGACATACTCCTAAGTAACATTCTGACTTAAAAAAAAAATAAGATTCAACTTTACAAGTGTAAGAATTTACCCTCTAGAAGCTACATCAAAACTAGCAAAAATAAAAGAAACACGCGAAGCAAAAAGAAACATTCTTCTAAAGCAGCACTAAAATGACATTATTTTTCTCCTTATTTTTTTTCTTTCTTTTGTTAAACTTGTACTGTACATTCTTTACTTCTGAAACACCAGACTACTAGAACGATCAGGTCACCAAAGCGCTATGCAGCTTAGGAACATAAACCCGACCACAATTTCTGCTATGGGCTGTCTTCGGTTTCATTAGGTGAACGGCTTTATCTCAGGAATGCATCCCAAACAAGCAGACGCGTAAATAAAAGCCAAACTCTTGGCCTTGTCAATTAAAGTTGAGTTGCCTCCTAATTCTTCCCCCAGCATCACCGCATCACATCCCTGTCCCCAGAGAACTCTACCCGCTGTAGGAAGAGTGAATGTCACTCCACACATGGATATAATGGAAGGGGCACACAGAGGACATTTCACCAGCTTCACCTCCAGTCTACCTTTCTCCCCACATCTTTTTGCCAAAATATCAAAGCACTAAACAGATACAGACCCATGAATCCTCAATATCAGCATGTGAAGGAAAAAAGTGGGTAAGGATTAGAGGCAGCTTGGCACAGTTGTATGTAGACATTGCTGGACTTAGCTCACTGGACTCACAGACATCAGACCCTGTTACTTGCAATAGAGGCTTGTATAAAAAAAAAAGTTCATACACTCAATGACCCCTTCATTTCCCCCCAGATCGTAGAAGAGAAAAGGGCCAATTTAAAGTCTTTCCATTGGGGAAATTGCCATCCAAAATCTCACTGGCACACATTTTTTTTTTAAGTCACATTGTGAGTTCCAGATTAACTATAGAAAGTGAAGATAGCAGTTTAGGAAGCAATCTGAATTAAAAATTAAAAACTGGGAGAAGTGTGAAAGGCCACCCTAAAAGGTACCTCCATTTGGTGTGGATGTGGAAAGATTCAACTGGGGTAGCTGCACACCGATGGGAGGGGACTAGAAAGTAATACTGAGGTGGATACGGTACTGGGCCTATAGGATCAAGTCCCTGAGTGTAAAACTCTGTTGCAGTAAGAATGGAACGAGAAGCAGGGGTTGGGGGTGCCTCGGAAAGCCCCCCCCCAGGGGTTCTTGTTCTACACAGAACCGTGATGAAAACGCAGTTCCAACGAGAAATCAAGCACGCCGAGAGAAGGGGGTGGATACAGCGCTGTGCCCGGAGCGAACGGAATCGGTAAGCGGGGCAATGTACATTCTAATAGTAGGGAGCCAAGCAGGAGGGGCACAGAAGTCAAGGAACTGGAGCCTGGGGAGCCCGGCGGAGAGCGCGAGAAGCAGGGAAATAACCAGACAGCATGCTCGGAGGTAAGGATCGAAGTCAGGGCAGGGAGAAATGAATGAGAAGACGAGCGGCCAGAGGCAACGAGGTGACGGACACACAGCACCGAGCACTGCGAGCGCAAAGCACGGAGACCGGGACGCGCAGCACCGAAGCACCGCAGAGCGCAGCAGAGCGGGAGGCAGGAGCGCGGCTGGGGGAGGTACCTGGGCGTTGCACACGCCGAGGTGGCTGAGGAAACATCCCCGCGCCGCCGAGCCCCCGGGATGCGGCCCCTCCCCGGCCCGCGGCCGCCCGGTTACCTTCGCGCCGGGCTCCGCACCCGAGTCCTCGCGGGGGGCGTCCACCTCAGGGGCGGGGGAGGGGGGGTCGCTCGGTCTCGGCGGCGCTCCGCCTCCTCCCCTTCCTGGAGGGGCGGGGGCCCAGGCGCGGTGGGAGGTGCCCGGCGCGGCCGCCGCTCCCCGCCCCTCCCGCCGTCCGGGTGCCGGCCGCGCCGCGGCTCCGCCAGGCCGGGGGCTCGCGCGGGCCTGTCACTTCCTGCCCCGCCGCGAGGGTGGGGGCCTAGGCCGGGGGGCCGCGGGCCTGCGGGGAGGGGGCTGCGGGGAGGTGCTTCCGGGGCAGCCGACCCCTCCCCCGGCCCGCCCCCTCCCCGCGCCCGCCCTCGCGCGCGTCCCTCGCTTCCTGCCGGCGCCCGTTGCCATGGCGACGCCGCTCCCGGGCCTCCACGCTCTAGGCCGGAGTGGTTTGGGGTTTTTTTTTTTTTTTGGTTTTTTTTTTTTCTTCTTCTTTTTTTCCTCCCCTGGCTCTGGTTCTCTTTCTCCTCCTTTCTTCCCCCCTTCTTTCTCTCCGAATTCCTCTCGCCGACGTAAAGGACGGAGCTAAGAAAGCGCTGGCCTCTAGAGGGACTCACCTCCGAGAAGAGAGGGAGATGGGAGAGGGGAGGGAAGTGACGTGAAGGGGGGGGAAAAGAAGGTATTTTCTGCAGCTTCTGGGAATAGGGGCTCAAAAGAAAGGATCAAAGGGACTGGCAGGCAGAGAGGGAGGAAGCGGGGAAAAGACCCTTGAGAAACGACGGTCTGTGAAAGGAAATGGAACAGAGGGAAGGGAAGAGGAGGAAAGAGAAACTTCGAGGTTGAGGGAACGGCGAGAGTATGCTGATTGTTTTATCCCTCGCCTCAACTCCAAGAAGGCGGGAAAGAACGCTGCCCAGAAACTGAACCCGTTAGAAGCTGCGATTCATTTAAAAGCAGGAACCTGGGGGCACCTTACTTTGAATAAACATTTAAGTCGGTGATTTCTGGGTTGATTGTGTGCTTGTGATCTCTAAAGTCACATGCATGTGTGAAAGAATTAGAACGCCCAAAACAATGGAAAAGGCGGGGTGTAAAGAGATGAACAATGGTGCTGCCTTTGCTACGCCAGAGCATATGGTGGGGGAGGCTCGTTTTATTTGTAACACTAATTTATCAGGATTTAGATATGCCCAGTCTTTCCGTGGTGTTCTTGGGACACCTACTGTGTGCCGGTCACTTCTTGGAAGCTTGAATCTTATCGGTGCACAGATAACAAAGATAACTGCTCTCCTTAGCCTTTACCGAACGGTGTTGCCTTGTGATAATAACTGCGATTTATGCTTTATCTGTTGCTCTCATAGTCTTTTGCCAACATCAGCCTTAATTAGTTGTTTTCTCAAGCCCACTCTTCATTCTCTCCTTTGAAAGACCATGTGTAATTTGTAGAGAAAAAAATTTGAAGCATTCTCATTATAAATTAGATCCATTTGTGTTTGTATTGACTCCCACTCTTAATTTGTTAAAGCCAGAGTTATGTAAGGTAAGATCCTCACTAGGCGTCTAGGAACCAGTTAAACAAGTATGCAAACCCCAAAGGGCAGCCAAAGGGCTAGAGAGGCAGAAGCACAGGTCTGGAGAGGTGAGAGGGTTTGCTGCCAGGCCACGGAAGATGGGCGTTGGCCGGGGATGAATGGAAACGTTCTGGCCGGAAGACTGAGTGGTTTGAAACCTGCTGAAGCATTACCCACTTATTTCACATCTAGATCTTCGGAACATCAAAGAAGGTTAAAGCTTTCTCGCAGAGGCATGGGAATGACTTATTGAGCCTCAACTGTGTTTCACACCAATGGAAAACAATCTAGAGATGGTTTTCAGAAAATGCCCTTTCAGGACAAGAAACACGACTCCCATGGAAAACTGTCACCACTATCGAGTCTGGACATGGCTGATACTAAGTTCCTAGGAGAATCCAGATGCCAGAAGTTACATCCTTATTTTCCCAATAACCTATAGGATGTATATAGATTATCATAGCCCTTTCTCATTAAGTTTCAGCCCCACCCCTTGACAGTGAAGAATTGCTACTGCTGCATAGAGCTACATTCCACCTCGAGATTTTTTTTATTTTTGCAATCCAGGATCATTGCCTTCTTCATTTACTAAATGACACTAGGGGATTAAAAAGTGACATAATTTTGTTGAACTTCTGATTCGACTTTAGCCTAGGAATAATCTATTGCAGCCCGTGCTGCATTGATTATGGGCCAAGAGTTCAGTTCTCACATAAAGGTCCCCAAGACAGGTCACTTTTCCAAGTCATAGGGCTAAGTTATTTCCACCAAAATAAATTTAACTTAGGGGAAAGAAGTATCAGCAACAAGTCAAATTTACAGGAAAATATTCATCCACAAAAAAAGCATTTTCATATCCTGAATTATCTTGAGAACAGTTCATCTCCACCTAAACAAGTCAACAAGTTTGCTCCCTAGAGACTCTTCAGCTGACTGCTTTTTTTTTCCCTCTAAACATTCTCATTTTCATTTAATGATTCTACTGGAATTAGTCTTTTATCTTTCAAAACAAACAGTTCAAGTCAGTGAAGGCTGGATTTCTTTGCTCTACATGACACTGAAGGTCTTTAGCCTAAGCAGGTGAGAAGGAAATGCATTCTACCTGTTTTGTGCAGATCTGAGCCCTCCTGCAAACTTATCTGCCTCTAGAAGCGCGGGGATTTGGAAGGTGATTTGGCAGCAACGAAAACAAATAGAAAGTAAGATAAAGGGCCCTTGCTCGGCCACCGAGTACTGAGTGTGTTTTTAAGCTGACCTGTGAGGAGGTAGTACCCAAGTGAAAATGAGGGACCACATTGTCATGCAAATACGGGGAGAGTGTAAAGAAACAAGTCAGTGACTGCCTATATTCTAAATGTACCACATCACCCAATCCGCATCCCATCCCATCCAGTGGCAGCTCTTAAGGTCTAGCTGGAAGAAAGGAGGATGAACATTGAGAGTGTTTTGAGATTCTGAGATTTAAAGCAAAATGCTATCCAAGTCAGTTGGTTTTCAGCAGAGAAAAAGACATTTCGGGGCTGGAGCTAACCCAATAAATATTTGTCTAGACCATTCTTTATGGTTTATTTATCTTACATTCCTACTTAGTCATAATTTCATAAACAAGTTTATGGATCAGTGAGTTTAATTAGTGAACTTATCTTGGGCCCTAGATTTATACGGCTTCAAATATGCTTCTCTGGTCAGTATTTCGGAAGTTAGGATACACATTCAGGATGAGATCCAACACCAGATTTGTACTCTGTGGGATTATGTCCCCAGGCCAAGAAAGCTGGGCATCAGGAAGAAGCATAAAGGGAAAACAACTGAAAATAATCCTGAGTCTTTACTGCAGCTTCAGGGCCCTCCAGACAATTGTTCTGGGTCCATGGTAATGTCTTCAGAAGAAGAACTAAAGCTTGGGCAAGTTAAATTGTTCAAGGTCCATGGGCCTTAAGTTCTGGAGTAAGAATTTCAATTCAAGTCTGTGTGACACCACAGCTCAGAGCTACCTCCAGGCCGCAGCATGAAAGACAAGTGTGAAAACCCTATTCAAGTGCTTAGCTCTGAATGTTTGCAGAGAAGCTTGGCATTTGCCAGTTTAAAAAAAGCCTGCAATGAAGGGTCCACTCTGACTTAGCTAATATATCTCCAGGTATAGATTCAAAAGACACTTTGTGGGTAAGAACTGGGGGGATGTCTTAGCAAATGAGAATGAGAAATAATGTGCACAGAATCTCCCTAAATTTTATGTCCTGTATTGTCTACTTGTAAACTGGGATTAGAATGAAGGAGCCTAAATTTATTCCAGTTGTGAAATGTTACATAGCAAAGGGGAAGTAATGTTGTTAACTGCCCTTTAAATAACAGGAGATTATCGTTCATTACTGGGGCAACTCCAGTGTCATCGAGGATATATTTGAAAGTAGAAGGAGGGACAGAAGACCCAGAGTGATTGTCATGACCTGAGAGGTACTCAACCTGTCATTGCTGGCTTTGAAGACGCCGAGCAGCAATGAGCCAAGCAATATGGGAAGCCTCCAGAACAGCAGTTCTCAGTTTATGGGTTGCAACCCCACAGGGGTGGTGTATCAGACAGACAATTCATAACAGTAGCAAAATTACCGTTATAAAGTTAGCAATGGAATAATTTTATGATTGGGGGTCACCACAACCTGAGGGAACTGTATAAAAGGGTCTCAGCATTAGGAAGGTTGAGAACCACTCCTCTGGAAACTAGAAAAAAATAATTAAATGAATTCTCCCTGTAGAAGCCAGCCATGATAAGCTAAATATGAACAGATCACCCAAAGGAAGTTCTTTACTCCCAATCATTATCACCTGCCAGAGTAGGACTCAGTCATCAATAAGTTTAATAGAGGCCTGAGTCTCAGTAGTTTACCCTGAAGCAATATCTGGTTACAGGAAGAACCACAAACTGAGATTACCCAAGCACCACCCAAGAACAGACCATCCAAAGGAAATGCCTAACGTTCCAACCGCTGTAGATAGGATCACCTGCCAGCACACACTCACCAGGACACCCCTAGACAAATGTCAGCCAATCAGGGGTCCTGAACTTCAGAAACCCCTCACCCCCACCTTTACTACTATAAAAACCCAACTCTAACTGAGCTCGGGGCTCTCCATTTATTCCAATACGTTGGACATGCGGAGAGATCGAGTTTGCAAACTTGCATAAAATAAAGGCTCTTTGGTTTATATACAGGACTCAGTCTCCTTGTTGGCTTTTGGGGGACTTCGTGGATTTGGGCATAACACTCCCCAAGCTCTGACGAAAAAGAACACAGCCTTTCTAACAAGTTGGCATTCACCCAGTGAAATGCATGTCAAATTTCTAACCTACAGAACTGTACAGGAATACATTTGTGTCCATTTAAGCCAGGAAACTTGTAACCAAATATTAACCACAGCATTGAAGCCAACATGGGAAAGAACATTTCCCTTCTGTGCTCTTAGATTCACTGACTCCCTTCAGAATGAATGCAGCATGAAACAAATTAACAGGATAAATATGTGTAATCATTTTATATATTCTTAGGAATCTTTAGCAGGGAAATGAGGACCCAAAGAGGCGGTTAGGCCCAAGAACGGTCCACCTTACCCAAAGAAGGACGAATCACAAGCATAAGAAAGGCCACGGGGCTTTTGCTCTAAGGTGCAGTGACTAGAAAATGTATTGAGAAAAACTAGTAGAAGTGGGGATTCTCTTAGTAAGTTTATACATGTCCATTACATTATCAAGTCTCAAGAAATGGGCCAGTGAGGTGATTCTGAGGGTAAAGGTGCTTGCCATGAAAGTGTGTCAGCCTGTGTTCGATTCGCAGAACACACCTAGGTAAAGATAGGAACCAAGAACTGACTCCATGAGGTTATCCTCTTCTATGCATGTACTGTACTATGTGCACAAATACAATAATAAGTAAAGATATTTTAAGATTGTTCTTTTTCTGGTGTGGTAAGCCTCCCTTATCCAAGATTTTGCTCTCTGTGTTTTTAGTTACTAAAGTAACCCATTGTTCAAAAATATGTCATAAAAAATGTATTCCACAAATAAATCATAAGCTTTCAGTTGTGTGGCATTCTGAGTAGCATGATGCAGTCTTGCGCCATTGGCGATCTGCTTCCGCTTCATCCCACCCTGGACATGAATCATCTGTCAGGTGTACCAAAGTGTACGACCCACCTGTCAGTCACTTAGGTCACCTTGTTCAGCAAATTGTCTCCAGGTCATGGTTTTACCAAGGACTTCAAGGCTTCCTTTCATGACTTATTAGTCTTTTTAATAAAAGAATTTTAAACAGTCTCAAAAGGAAGCTCAAGGACCATTTTATTAGAGTTTGGAAGAAAAACAAGGCAGGCAAGCTGTAAATCTCTGTGGCTGCCGGAGGAGGCAAAGGAGAAGAGTCAGTCCTGTTTGCTGGCCTAGGGTTCTAGAAAGCCAGCCATGGAGGTTGGCAAGCAGCTGCACAGTGGGAAGAAAGGGTAGGGAATTGCAGAGACTCAGTAAGAAGCCTAGACTGTCAGGAAAAGTCGGGCAGAACAGGGAAAACATACTTAGGCTTTTGAGGAAAGTCAGAGAAGAAAAAAAATGTGCTTTTAAATTTACAACTCAAAAGTCTGGCAAGCAGAGACAGAGGCAGACGGATCTCTGAGTTGGAGGTCAGCCATGGCTACAGAGTGAATTCCAGAAATAGCCAGGGCCGCACGGACAAACCCTGTCTCAAAACAAACAAACAAAAAAAATGACAAAAAACAAAAACAAGAGAGGCAGGTTTAGGAGTGATTAGCAGTGAGGACTCATCCATCCAAAAGCTATTGCACTGGGCAGGGGCTTTTGGCAAATATAATAAACACATTATCTCATTAAGAGGATAATATTTCCATCTTTATAGCATGTCTTCAAGTGAATCAGCTTTCCTGGCAGGTAGACTTCTAGCCAGGTGATTGACAGATCCTGCTGGATTAACCTTTCTGCTGCTTTTTGTTTTTTGAGATAGGGTCTTATTATGTAGCCCTGGCCTAGAACCTGCCATGTTGCCCTGGCTGGCCTGGAACTCACAGAGTTCCTTCCAATTGCTGGGATTAAAGGCAAACACAACCATGTTAGAGGAGTGGGGTGGGGGGACAGATGGAAATATTAACTCTGAAGGGCCAGAAGTATTCCTTTTTTTCTTTTTTCTTTCTTTCTCTCTCTCTTTCTTTTTTTTTAAAGAAAGGGGCCTAAAGAGGGTAAGTGGTGATGTTTTCTTTCTAGGATGACTAGAGAAATGGGAGGTGGCATCCAAAACAAATCATGAGGGAGTGTCTCTCTTCAGTGACCTCCAGGGTTATTAATCCCTATCTAGATATCCAGCATTCCGCTTTCAAGAACTGAGACCCTAAAGTTGTTGACTGAGGTTTCTGTCCTGCCTGGTTCCCGCAGTCGTTAAGTCCCAAAGAAATCACACAGAGGTCTACATTAATGATAAACTTTTTGGCCTAGTATCTTAGGCGTCTTATTACCTCTTATAACACATTAGCCCATAATTCTTGTCTGTGTTAGCCACTGGCTTGGTACTTTTTTTAGCGGGACAGTCACATCTTATGTCCACTGCGTCTGAGTCACAACTACAGGCTCAAACTTGCTCTTCCCAGAATTCTCATTGCCACGCCTCTACTTCCTGCCTGGCTACTGGCCAATCAGCATTTTATTAAAAAAGAATACAAGTGACAGGATAAAAGACCATTGTCCCACAGCATAAAGTCATTTAAAAGCATAAAGGCTGAAATTGGAGAATAGGTATAACCAATTTTCACTGTGAAAATCCAGAACTCCAATTTCAAAGCTGTTCACCGAAAGGGATCGTACTGTCTGAACTAGCTAGCCGGCCTCATCACGGCTTCTAGACAGCTGTGATGTCCATTTAGGAAAAGAGAGTGACAACAAGAAGCCAGAGCTCCTTCTGGTGTTTGGTCTCCAGCCAGGAGGAACCAAGGACATTCCCAGCTTCTGGACCAGGCTGAGTGCAACCTTCCTGACCAGTACCATTGTCCTGTTCCCACCCTTGCTTACAGTAACTGTCTTCAAGAGGCCACTGCATACTGACCTAACAGCAGCTCAGTGCCTAAGACTTACCTCACCCCATCTTATTGTATTGTCTCCCATCATCCTCCAAAACAGGTGAGCATGGTAATCATGTCAGAACATATTTGCATAACTTTTCTTGCCCTGCGTGGTTATAATTGACCTATTTTATAATGATTAATCTCTTAATGTGTCAGTACATGAAACTTTATCATATTAGGTATGTATCAGAAAAAAACAGTGTAAATAGGGTTCTATATTATCTGCAGTTTGTTTCAGACAAATATGAAATGTCAGAGACCATGCCCCCTATGGCTAAGAGACCCATGCTTTATTTTTAAAAGCAGCAGTTAAGGCTAGGTGCCACTCAGTGGTGGCGTGCTTGCTTAACAAGGCCGTGGGTTTGATAATCCCCTGCACTGTGAAAAATAAATAATAGGCAAACAAATTTTGTGTTTGTTCTACAACCACAAAGGTACTCCATGAACCCTAAGTTTGTACTGACCAAAAAGTACTCAGAAATAATTTCTCTGGCAGCTTTCAGTTTTGTGAAAATAATTAAGTATTATTTTCAAGAAGGTAGACTCTTAAGTCATGCAAATTTAAAATGAGGGTCAAAGACTTTATACTGCCTGTTAGTTATGCAAGAAGTCATATTAAAGTCTGCCCAAGTACATTTGCGAAGCTTGTGTATTTCCAAGCAATTCAGTAAGGATGATAAATGCTGGTCTGGACACAACTGGTTAGCGACCTACATGAGCCATAACCTTCAGGATTATCTTTTCACACTAGACAGAACTCTGAAGACAAGAACCACTAGTATCTATAAAATAACCTCTCCCCCTTCCTAGTTGTAAAGTAACTGGGTCAATAAGAATCAGTCGAAGATGAAGCCCAGAGCCTCTGGAGAGCAACTTCTCCCTTCTGGTTTCGAATTCCAGGTAATACTTTAGCAAGTAGAAATCCCAGTGATTGTTAAAGTTTCCAGAATCAGAGAGAATAAATAGGTGCAGCAGCAACAACCGCATCAGGCGCAGCAGCAGCAGCAACCGCAGCAGGTGCAGCAGCAGCAACAACAGCAGCAATGGTAGCAGCACTCTCCTGCGTAAGCTCAGGGGTGACTGTTTATCAGTGTTTTCTTGCTTCTGGCTCACACTGCCCCTTAGAAAATGACAATCCCAGTTGCCTAGGTAGAAACCCTTGAACTTTCATCCAGACATCACTCCCTAGATCTAATCCACTCAGTATCCACAAGACTGTGCTGCAGGTCTTGGTTGTGGCTGTCCATCAAGGTAGATGAGACTCAGTATTGCAGTGAGGTAGGAATGACAGAAATTATAAATAGAACCTCACATCTACAGACTATTAGGTGATGACCAACACAACAGGAAAAAAATCTTTAAGGAATATTGGGAGAACTGAAGGCTGGGCCTTGGTGTTTAAAAGAAGTGATCAGGGAAGACCTCACAAAGAAAGTGGCATCTTAGGAAAGAAGCAACAAGGGACTGGAAAGATTGTTCAGTACTTAGGAGTAATCGCTCTTCCCAAGGACCCCATTTTGATACCCAGTACCCACATGGTTGCTCACAACCATCTATACCTCCAGTCCCAGAGGATCTGGGGCCCTCTTCTGACTTCTGAGGGCCCCAGGCACACACACGGTGCACAGACAGATCTTCAGGTAAAACACTCATGCATGCACACACACACACACACACACACACACACACACACACACCAAATAAATACATCTATAAAGGACTTTTTAAAGAAGAACCACGGCAAGACTTAGAGGGAGGCCTGTGTATCTGTTCCAGGCAGAGGGGTCAAGTAGTCAGTGGGCTAAAAGAACAAACAATGTGACCATACCAAACCAAGTGTGAAGGGAAACATTGGAGACGAGGTCCGAGCCAGAGGGAAATAAACACCAAGAGTCACTAACTAGACTCAGTGTTCCAAGAAGTACCTGAGCCCAGACACTCCCGAGATGAAGGACGAGCACACAGGGTGAGAAAGAGAAGTACAAAGATGTCCCAGGGATGTTGCCGACCTGGCTTGAGGGATGAGATGAGCTCTGGAATGCTTGTCCTTGCTATGGGTTGTTCCTATTCCCCACTTATTTCTTAGCCTCCTGACTGGAACTGAGATAAACAACAGTTGTTTGGGGTGTTAATATGCCACCCACTTAGATTGCTGGCTCTCTGAATAAAAAGCATCCTGAAGATTCAATTCATGGGGCTGGAGACAAGACTCAGCAGTTAAGAGCACTGGATGTTAGTTCAGAGGACCCAGGTTTTGTTCCTACCACCCACATAGTGGCTCACAACCATCTATAACTCCAGTTCTAGGAGATTCGATGTCCTCTTCTGGCCTCCACAGGCACCTGGAGTACATGTGGGACTCACCATACATATTTTTTAAAAATGAATTTCTCTGCTCATTGAAATTTTCCCTGGTAAGGGCAGCAGGAGCTTTAGGTGGCCTAGTAAAATCCTAGGCAAAGTACAGTGTCTGTACCTTAATGAACCTGGCAGTCTTGCTCAGAACAATTTACTGTTCTAGTGTACATAGATGCTGTGGCTTGTTTATTTGTGATTTGAGACAGCATCTGATCTATCTTTGAACTTTCTCTATGATCAATGTTAACCTTGAACTCCTGGTCCTCCTGCCTCCCTACAACAGGCATGCACCAACATGCCCAGCTTCTCCACCCCCACCTGTGTGTCTAGTGTGTGCATGTATACATTTATGTGTATGCGCATGTGTGCATGAGTACATTTATGTGTTTGCATGTATGTTCATGTGGAGACCAGAGGTTGATGCTGAATGTTCTTCTTCTATCTCTGTCCATCTTAGTTTTTGAAGCAGGGTTTCTCACTAAACCTGGCTCACTAATCGGCTAGACCAGCTAGTCAGCAAGACCCAGGAATCCTCCTGTCTCCCATGCCCTCACCCCCATCCATCAACACTGAAGAGAGAAGCCAGCATCCATGCTCATATTTCCCATGAGTGCTGGGACCAAACTCTGGTCCTCTTGCTTCCACAAGCACTTACTCACTGAGCCACCTCTTCAGCCCTTCCTTCTTCTGTCCCTCCTTCCTTCTGCCCTCCCTCCCGCCTTCCTTCTTCCTTCCCTCTATCCTTCCTTCTTTCTTCCTCCCCTCCCTCCTTTCTTCCCACCCTCCTTCCTTCCTTTCTCCTTCCTCTTCTCCCTCCTTTCCTCCCTCTTCCTTCCCTCTTCTTTCCTTCTCTCCCTCCTTTCTTCTTCCTTCCTTCACTCCCTCTTCTTTCCTTCCCTCCCTCCTTTCTTCCTCCCTCCTTCCTTCTTCCTTCCCTCCCTCCTTCCTTCTTCCTTCCTTCTTCCTTCCCTCCCTCCTTCCTTCTTTTTTCCTTTCTTCTTTCTTCCCTCCTTCCTTCTTCCTTCCTTCCTGTCTGTCTTTTATACACTACTTCACTAATGTTGGCCTATGATCTTGTGATACTCCTGCATCCGACTCCCAAGTGCTAAAACTAGAAGCACACACCACCATTCCCATCCAATTTCTTAACTTCATGTTCATCATCCATGAGACTGAGCTCATGTACCTGAACGTAGACCTCTTTGTACAAACATGATACCCTCTTGAGAGTTAACAAATATTTTCCATGAGTTAATTACTGTTAGATGTGTTCTGGGCATTTATAGATGTACTACAATAAAGGAAACTTCATCCCTTGAACCTGCGGTATGGCTTAGAGCAGGAACTATGAGATCCTGGATGGAATCCAACTCTACTGCTTAGTGGCTTTGCTTCCAGATGTTGGGCATGTCACAACTTCTGAGAGTTCCATTAAAATGAAAGCAATAGCTAGCAGGGCCATTGTGAGAAATAAGTAATGTCTAGAATTTGCTTTGCCTGTTGATTTTCCTCTGTAAGCATTTGATAATTGTCATTATTAAACAGGTATGGTGATAAGAGCCAATTGTGAAGCTGGATTGCTGAGAAAAAGCTACCTATCCAGGGTTCCAGGGTCCTCATCTGATCTCTGAAAGAACTGCTTGTGGCCAATGGTTCAGAGAATGTGTGGGGCCTGGATTCTATCCCCAACCACCACCCACCAGCCCAACAAAACAGTTGCCCACCCTAGACAAAAAGGACCTAGGGCTGGGACATAGCTCATTGTAGAGTGCTTAACCAGCATGTTCAAGGTCCTGATCTTGTTCCTGAAAGAGGCTGGTGGGGAGACCGAGAATGTTCCCAGCACGTGTGCCCAACCTTTTGAGGATTGTTGTCATGCACAGATTTCACACTTGAGAACTTGCCAGTCTAGGTACAAATAAACAAATCATGAGAAAAGAAATATCAATGTTTTACATTTAGGACTTGGGCTGTCTGTAGTCATACTATTCTTGACTGCATGTGGTCATTGGGTCACAAGCAGGATGCTTCTGGAAGGGTTTTGGTAAGAATGTGATTATAAACTTCAAAATCTTATTATCTTTCTATTATTTCTGTCTGTTGGCTCTACCACCAAACCACATCTCCAAGCCCAAAATCTAATCTCTTACTATCAAACTTGTCAAACGATGACTTCTGCAGTCACATATGTTAATTAACTATGCTAGTCACTTTTTACACATTTAACTTTCTCGTCTGTCCTGAGAGCTCATTGTTCCTGGGCCTGCTTTAGCTTTAAGTTTGTTAATGAGCCTGTTCTTTTGACATGTCATCTGAGATGCTTGCTGAGAAAGCCCTAAGAGAAGGACGATCCATAGAGGAACCAAAACACTCTTATCCCAAATCCTGTTAGTGATTTCTTGGGCTGTGAGTGCCCAAGGTTGATTGAGTAAAAATCGACCATTGCCTGCCATGTAAAGTATTAATTAAACTCATAAAGCCATCCCTGATTTCTACCCATTAATAGTGAAATGAGTATAACCTCTGCTTTGCAAAGCACCTAGATATTGTGAATATAAAATAATCATTTGGAAACAAGTTATAGATTTTAGGAGAGATGAAGATGGACACTAAAAAGAAATCCCACACTAGCTCAGAATTGAGTATAATAAAGGGTTATTTATTTAGGGGTAGACTCACGGATCACAGTCTTCTGCACAAAATGGGAATAGGAACTGAATCCAGCAACCTGAAGAGAAAGAGAGTGCATGTGATTTACCTCTGCATTTATAGTATAAGAGACCACACCCAAATGGGCTGGTATCTTAAAGGCTATTGGTTGAAGGAGCTCCCACAGCACCTTCTCCTTTTGTTTAAATAAGAGAGTTCCAAACCCAATACAAAACTATGTATACTAGGAACAGATATCAAGTATAAAATTAGATTACAACCAGCATAAACAATATTAAGCAAGGAACATATGCTAAATGTTTTAATAGACATTCTATCTAAGGAGTCTAAGTCTTGTACTAGAAATATTTTGGCTAAAACATAAGAGGAAGGTAACTATGACTATATAATCTTCAACCCCATCAGAGTCCTGAGAAGGGAGATAATATTGCTAGAGTAGGCAGGAAGTGCAATCAAACAGCTTCCAAAATGTGCAGTAGATGACAGAGAAAACTGGCTACCTGGGCAATCACCTAAAGTCTCATTTGCAATGTTGAAGCGACCAACTTTGGCTAAGGACTAGACTAACTGACAGACCATTTTCAGAGGCAGGAAAATTTTCAGAACCATCTTACACTGTCTTGGCAAGGTTTGGCAGTCTTTTTTCTTGTTTCCTGCTTGTCCAGTCTGGGCATTGTGCACTTTGTCAGTGGTTGAGGAATGGGAAGTTCCTTGCCCAAAGGCCAGTTATACCAGGAAGAAAACAAGCTCCCAGTGGAGTGTCTTTGATGCTCAACATTCTCTTGGGAACAGATCAGAGATGCCAGGAGCAATTGTGTCTCATGTCAACAGAACCCCAAGTTATTTAAATGCTATGTTCTACAGATCTTTGAAGTGGTTGAGATTACTTATCTATCTCAATACAATTTCTATGTATCTAAAGAACCTAATTAGTATGACTATTGACCTATAATACTTAATACCTTTATAACTTAAAGACTAAGACTTCATATTAGAATATTAAACAATCTTTAAACAACTATGCAACAGATGAGGACAATGACCTCAAAATGTAAACAATGTGTCAATTATCTTGATCAGAGGTAGAAATAATATAAATATATCCTAAAATTGTATCAATATACAAAATGTCTTAAATAGAGGTATAAACATGCATGCATACAATCCGACAAAATAACTTTGCATAGGTATACAAATATTATAAACAGAAATAGGAGCATATTCAATATAACACATAAATTGAACTTGTATCAGTATATAAGAATCTATAACAATGTAAATTGTCTATAAATAGTAGCTCGCAAGTATTCACCTATTACTCACTATTATTATTAGTGTGAGTAAGTTCATACTAATCTACCTGTTATCCCATTCAATTTTCCCTCTATTTTATTTCAAGGAGACTTCTGGGCATACATAATTTCCTCCCCAACCCTATATGACTAATAATTGACCCCTAAATGGTGTCCCTAACCCTGAGGACAAACTTTGTTGGGAGAAAGCACATCATTTTCTAGAATGGCTTTCAGCTGTCATGGAAGTGATGTTCTTTCTATGGGATCCTGTAAAAGTAAAATGATGGTTAAGTTTCACAATAATTGTCTTATATAATTGCAAATGGTCTCTGAGTAGTAGATAGAATTTTTCTGAAGTTCTTATTTGGAGCTCTGGCCAGAACACTGTAAGAAGGTGCATCATTTCTGCAGCTGGTACCCAAAAAACCAGTCTCACAGTAGTGCTATCAGCATCATGATGTCATATCGACCAGGTGGAGTTGTTGTTGTAGGGCTTCAACTTCTTCCTAGAAACTTCAAAGATTACTGCAGGAAAATCTATTGTTCATTGTAGAAAACTTAAACATTATTCATATAGACATATATTCAATGAAAGATATGATGTAGACAAAATAGGTATGAAGAAAAGTAAAATTTTTCCTAAGATCTTTCTTCTTTCTGTCCCACATTAGATGGCTCCTGACATGAGACAGAAACTCTGAATTTTTCTTTTAACAACATGCTTGAATTTAGAGAAGGAGAGCCACTGTCTAACTCCAAAGCCAGCTGTGATTTTTAAGTGAGTTTATATTTCTACTGGGTATTAGATATTTATATATATGTACAGAGAGTGTACACATGAAATTTTACCCTGCAGATAACCTGTCTTCATAAGTCATATTCCTTTTTGTTTGGTGATCCTTTCTGGATCTCTTTAGGCATTCAAGCATATAGGATCTCTTGACTTTTTGAAGATCTGTATTTTCCTGCAAAGACAAGAACAGAACCCTGCGCCAACCATTATGAGGCTTCCTTACCACCTGTATGAGTGTCACCTCTGTGGATGAGCTGTCATTTCTCTGTCTCAAGAGGTTTCTTCTTTTCAAACCGAACCTTTATTAATTTTGATGGTATCCATAGCTTTTCTTCTCCTGTGGAAACAAGAGCAAAATCCCTTCCCTACGTAGCACATCTCCTGGTTTCCATTCTGAGGTCAAAATATCCTTGAAATACGTCAGCTGATTTAATTAAGAAATCTTTTCTATTATCCAATGTCTCTCTGCTGTTGTTGTCCATTTCTCATTAGCATTAAGAAAATTCAAGGTTAATAAAGCATCATACAATCTATTTCTGGGGTATTTTCCATCCCTTTCTGTTGGTTTAACATGTTCTTTATTGTTTGATTTGATCTTTCTATAACTGCCTAACCTGTAGGATTTTTTGGTATACCTGTAATATGCTTTATATTATAATAAGAAAAAAACTGTTTCATTTTTTAAGAGACATATGCTGGACCATTGTCTATCTTTATTTGTGCAGGAATACCCATGATGGCCATAACTTCTAATAAATGCATGATTACTGAATCAGCCTTTTCTGAGCTCAAGGCAGTTGCGCATTGAAAACCTGAATAAGGGTCAATGGTGCACATATTTTAATCTGTAAAGTAGAACACATCCATCTGCCAGATCTCATTCCTTTGAGTACCCTTTGGGTTACTCCCTGTAGGTAATGGTATTTGGTTATAGAAAGAGCAAATAGAGCATCTCTTTATAATCTCCTTAGATTGTTGCCACATAATAGGAAACTCTTTCTTTAAACCTTTGCTATTGACATGATGTTTTTATTAAATTCTGAGGCCTTCAGCACACTTCCAATCAATAATCGATCAATTTCTGTATTACTTTATGCTAGAGGACCCAACAGACCAGTATGGGTTATGTATATAGGACAAAGACTATTTCTGATTATGTCTTGAACCTGAGTGAATAATGAAGTCACTTCTGTATCATCTGGTATAAATGTAGCAGTTTCGATATGCAAGACAAGTTTTTCTGCATATTGTAAATAGTAACTATATTGAGACATTCTTTAAAATCCCTTAGTACCATGAGAATAGCATATAACTCTGCCTTTTGGATAGAATTATAAGGGCTTTGTGCCACCTGACTTAATTCTTCTGATTTGTAACCTGCCTTTCCTGATTTATTTGCAACAGTGTAAAATGTATGGGTTCCAGTTATTGGTGCATCACATACAATTCAGGGAAGAATCTAAGTAGTTCTCTTTATAAGGTTAATTCTATCATTTTTGGGATAATTGCTATTACTTTCTCCCACAAAATTAGCACAAACTTTTTGTCATAGTTCATTGTCTTCCCATAACTTTTTAATTTCATCAGTAGTAAAAGGCACTATAATCTCTGCTGGGTCTATACCTGCTAGTTGATGAAGTTTCAATTTTTCCTTTATAATTAATTCAGAGACCTTTTCCACATAAGTTTTTAATTTCTTACTTAGTTCATGTGGTAAAAATATCCATTCTAAGATAATATCTTCCCTCTGCATTAAAATTTCAGTAGGAGAAATTTTGGAACACAATATGACTAGAATACAATTAAGATTTAGATTCACCCTATCCACATATGGTTCTTGTAATTTCTCTTCAACAATTGTCAGTTCTTTTCTGCTTCAGCTTTTAATTCTCTGTGACTATTTAAGTCTTTGTTACCATCTAAGGTTTTATTTAAATGAATTATTAGATCAGGTGTTATCCCAACAGCCAACCATAGACTGGAAATGTCTCCTAACAATCTTTGAAAGTCATTAAGAGTCCGTAATTGGTCTCTCCTAATTTGTGCCTTTTGTGTTCTAATTTTCTGTAAACCTATTTTGTAACCTACATAATCGACAGAATCTCTCTCCTCTTTGTATTTTTTCAGGAGCAATTTGTAATCTCTATTTTAGAAAAACTTTCTTCTTCAAACACTCTTTCTAAAGTATCTGCATTTCAATCAGATAGCAAAATGTCATCCATGTAATGGTAAATTATAGATTTATGAAATTGTTTACATATTATTTCCAATGGCTGACTTACAAAGTATTGGCATAGGGTGAGGCTATTGAGCATTCCCTGTGGGAGGATAGTCCACTGGTATCTCCTAGTAGGCTGAGAATGATAATAAATAGGCACTGTGAAGGCAAATTTTTCTGTCTTTTTCTTGTAAAGGTACAGTGAAGAAACAATCTTTTAAATCAATAACTATAAGAGGCCATCCTTTGGTAATAGAGAAGGCAGAGGAATTCCAGATTGTAGAGGGTCCATAGGTTGAATTACCTTATTGACAGCTCTTAGATCTGTCACCATTCTCTGTTTTCCAGATTTCTTTTTAACAACAAATACAGGAGAATTCTTAAGGATGGTAGATTCTTCAATATGGTGAGCAGCTAGTTGCTCTGTACCAGCTGTTCTAAAGCCTGCAGATGTCTTCTGTTAAAGACCATTGTTTTACCCATATTGGGTTCTCAGTTAAACATTTTTAAAGGCAGGATTGTTAGTATTTTTGAAGGTTTGCTAGCTGCTTTGTGTTCTTGTACAGCCTGAATGGCTGTTGACCTTTATAATATCTTATAATAGCCTTCCCAGAACATGAGTTTTGGGGCTGCAGGAATGTTAATCTGGGTATTCCATTGCTGCAATAGGTCACAATCCCAAAACTTGACTGCAATATTAGCTACATATGGCCTCAGCTTTCCTCTCTGACCTTCTGGCCTTATGCATTCAACCCACCTCGTGCTTTGTTTCCCTTGAGATATGATTCTAATTCCTAGTTATTGACTATCGGCCTCTTGAAGAGGCCAATTTGGATGCCAAGATTCTAGAGTAATGATACTCACGTCCACACCCGTGTCTATCAAATCCACAATTACAATGCCATTTATACACACTCTTAGTTTGGTCTTTGATCATTTATATAAGTCTGTCATAATATAGGTTTCTTATTTCCTATTAAAGCTGATATTCTCAGACGTTTGTGTCATGCCAACATAAGTCTCACAAACTAAGGCTTGAGATTGTTAAATTTTTACTTGTTTGTTTTATTAGTTTTTTGAGACAGGATCTCTCTACTGAATCTAGGTTGACCTTCAATGCTGTATAGTTCAGGATGGCCTTGAACTAGCAATCTCCTCATCTCAACTTCATGAATTCTGAGATTACTTGCATGACCACTAAAACCTATTTATTTTAGTGATTTATTCCAACTGAACTTGTTAGGACTAGAAATAAGATACTTATGTTGGCTTAGTTTGTTTTTGTTTGTTTTGTTTCTTTATCAACCTGAAATGAGCTGGAATCATCTGAGAGAAAAGAACCTTAATTGAAAAATTTGACTCTATAAGCTCTAGCTTGGGCAAGCTTATGGAGAATTCTTGATTAAAGATTGATGTGGGAGGACCCAGACCATTTCAGGTGGTACTACCCCTAGGCAGTGTTAGGTCTCAGGCTAAATCTAACACATAGGTAGTCCTAGTGGGAATATGAAAACAAACTGAGCAAGCCAGGAGGAGCAAACCAGGAAGCACTACTCCTCCATGGCTTCTGCTTCAGGGTATGCCTTGAATTCCTGCCCTGATGTTTTTCAGGATGGACTACGATGTGGAGCTGTAAGCTGAAACAAACATTTTCCTCCCTAAGTCCTTTTTTTTTTTTTTAAATCACAGCAATAGAAACTCTAAACTAAGACAATTCTGCTCTCATCTAGGCAAGTGAATTTTTCTTTAAAATGGCTCAGTGTACACTTTTATCAAAGTTTGTAGGCCTTCAGTCCTGGCAATAAGCAAGAATTAAGTGTTAACTAAGGACCGGTTAGTAAGTGTGATGATATTTTAACATGGGATTCCCCTCTATATGCTGTGAATATGTTTTATTACCATTAATTAATAAAGAAGCTACTTTTGCCTATGGCAGGACAGAATAGAGCTAGGTAGGAAAATTAAACTGAATGGAGAGATAAAGAAGGCAAAGTCAGGGAGATACCATGTAGCTGTGAAAGGAGAAAGACTCTGGAACCTTACTAATAAGCCACAGCCTCGTAATGATATACAGATTAATAGAAGTGGGTTAATTTAAGATGTAAGAGTTAGTTAATAAGAAGCATGAGCAAATAGACCAAACAGTGTTGTAATTAATATAGTTTTGTGTGATTATTCAAGTTTGGCAGCCAGGAAATGAAAGAGCAGTCTCTGTTTACAATATTTTGTTTGTACTATAACAAATGAAGCTTGTCTGAGGATCAGAGTGTCAAGTGAACCACTAGTTAGCTGGAGAGGCCAGGCAGTGGTGGTGCACACCTTTAATCCCAGCACTCAGGAGGCAGAGGCAGACAGATCTCTGTGAGTTCAAGGACACCCTGGGCTAACAGAGCCAGGCACCTTTAATCCCAGCACTAGGGAGGTGGAGACAGGAAGGGATATGGAGAGGAGCAGAAGGCAGAAGGAGACAGGAGTTCAAGGCATGCAGTCTGAGGATGCAGCCTGGGTAGAGACAGGATCGCCCCTTTCATCTGATCATTGGTAGAGGTAGGAACTCTAGTGGCTGGCTGCTCTGCTTCTCTGATCCTCAAGCAAGTTTTATTTTATAACACAAACAAAATATCACCATAAATAAGCAATGAGGAAATTTATTGGAGACTAAAATGTGGGAAAGAATTATGCTGTTTGTCTCATATCTTATAAGTCAGGTATTGTATTTTACGATGTTACAACTCTAGAGAAGGGTAAGAAATAGGACTCACGTGACCGGAGTTGATAAGGACTGCAAAAAAGAAATAACCTTAGCAAAGACTAGCTCAGTTTGTTTTATTTTGGTCTGGTTTAGTTTGGATTTGATTTATCTCCCTAGTGCTAGAATTATAATTGTACACCACCATGCCTGTCTACCAAGCAACTTTTAGTTGGAGACTAGTAGGCAACTTCGTAGAGAAGGACTTGAGGAATAAAGTCTAATTACACCGACGCTTTGTGGTGAGATCAAATCAAAGTGCAATCATCACGTTGCTTGTTATAACCTCAGAGTGGATTAATATATTACTCAACAGATCCTTTCACTTAGATACTTAGATAAAATGGCTTAAGGTATAGCTCTTCCACAAAGCTTAATAAGCCTGACATGCCCAGAATTAAATTGAGAAATAGCTAAGTGGTGAAAGGAAGAAAATTGGATCCAACTATTGACACATAGACCAGAGAATTAAATAGACAAGTCTGACTACCCTTTGAAACCATGGGCCTAGATTAAGAAATCTAAGGCTAAAATAATGCCTGTTGCATTCTTAATCTTTTATAGTATAAAAAACTGTTCAGTAGCCCAATTCCCAATAAAAAACCAGTATTACACCCTAAAATATGCCCCTCTGGCATAAAGGCTACTTTATGATGAAGGCGGTTGAGGAAAAGCAAACCGAGGACAAGCTCTCCTCCCTTCTCCACTCCAAGAAAACAGAGCTTCAGTTCCTGTGAAGGTTTTCCCTTTCCTATAGCAGGGAGGGAAAAATTACCCTGTTCATCAGAGATGAGCATGGCAGAATAGTCAGCATTGACAATACTCCCAAAACTACAGAGATGGTGTTACAAGAAAGAGCTACGCATAGAAAATCAGCGAAACACTGGATGTCCTCCAAATTAACTGATTAAAAAAAAATCTAATAATGCCAAGTCTTAGTATGAAGTGAAGTGTGACTCATTTTCTTTGATGGTGTTAATGTAACATGTTTCAAAAATATTTTTTAAGAGATTGGCATTATGCAGAAAAATCAGATTCAAGAGTCTGGTCCAGTCAATGAAATAAGGCCACATCAGCAGTGAAAATAAGGTGTAGTGACATGCCACAATATGAATGAGCATTAAAGCAAATCACAAGAAATGAAGCCCAGTAGAAAAGAATGCAGTGCTTAAGCCTTATTCAGTGGTTATCACTCTCATACACACTCAAGGGCCTGGATTCAATAACACACAGAATCAAAGAGTCCATATTGTCTAGAAGACTTGATTATTTACACCAAGTTCAAAATCATACCAATCTTTTGTATTTGAAAACATATATGTAAATACTATAAGTAAAAATGAACGAAGAATTTGATTCTGGAGGTTGGAGAGGGGTTTTTATGGATGAGAGATGCACAGGAATCTAGGTCACCTGCCATCTCCATAGATATAAGGAGTGGTTTTACAAATACTCTCTTTACACTACTAAATCAGTGCTCAGGCACTCTTCCTGTGATAAAAGTAAATTCTGGGCACTAGCGTTAGAACCATGGTTGTGAGTAATATCACAAATGTCATTTCTGCCAAAGGTTAGTCTGTGGGCATTCTCAAGATCACAACAGGAGCCAAGCATGGTGGTGCATGCCTTTGATCCCAGCACTCAGGAGTCAGAGACATGGGGATCTGCTGCAAGATAATGCTCTTGTACACTGTAAAGATTTGTCACGCGTATTGGTTTAACAAAACTCTGATTGGCCAGTAGCCAGGTAGGAATTATAGGTGGGGTGGTCAGACCTAGAGAATTCTAGAATTATAGGTGGGGTGGTCAGACCTAGAGAATTCATCGGCCAGACACAGAGGAACCAAGATGAGAACGCCACATGGCTAAACATAAATAAGAATTATGGGTTAATTTAAGTTGTAATAGTTAGTAATAAGCCTGAGTAATAGGCCAAACAGTTTATAATTAATATAAGCCTCTGTATGTTTATTTGGGACTAAACAGCTGCAAAACCAGGCAGGACAGAAACTTCCCTCATGGATATTTATGAGTTCAAAGACAGCCTGGTCTATGAGTTCAAGGACAGCAGGGTTGCTACACAGAGAAACTCTGTCTTGAAAAACAAAACGAAGCAAAACAAAACAAAAATCACACTAGGAAGGGAAAGAGGAAACCTACTACATAGTTGGCTATTTGTATAGCATCTTTGTATTTTAAGGTGAAGGTTTTTGGTGGAGAGAATGGTTATTATAAGAGGTTCAAGGCAGACTGTGACATCACTTGGAGGTTAAGAAGTCTGTCTTAGTTACTGTTCTATTGCTGTGAGAAGACATCGTGACCAAGGCAATTTATAAGAGAAAGTGTTTAATTGGAGGCTTGCTTATAGTTTAAGAGGGTTAGTCCATGGTCATCATGGCAG
Organism: Ondatra zibethicus; assembly: GCA_004026605.1. NCBI lineage: Eukaryota > Metazoa > Chordata > Mammalia > Rodentia > Cricetidae > Ondatra > Ondatra zibethicus. The sequence continues at coordinate 304,660 of PVIU01000256.1, forward strand.
AAAGGAAGGCATAGCACTGGAGCAGTAGCTGAGTGCTCACATCTGATCTGCAATTTCAGGCAGAGAAAGAGAGAGGGAGAGAGAGTGTGTGAGAGAGAGAGAGAGATTGGGCTTGTCTGGTGTAGGTTTTTGAAATCTTAAAGCCCACCCCTAGTGACCCTCTTCTTCCAACAAAATCATACTTCCTAAACATTCAAATATCACAAGGATCCTACCAGAGATGACCACTCAGATAGTTTATAGTCAATTGAAAGTCTTTACTCCTGTCAACTGGGACTACACTCAAGTATTCAGGACCCAGGTATAGTGCCTAGTGTTTAAAGTAAGAGATTTTTAAAGTCAAAAAATCACATTCTGGTATTTCACTGAGCAGCTGCAGGAGGAGGTTTTGCGCAAGCAGGCAGTTTAACAGAAGCGAAGATAAGTTATCTGGGGCAGCTTGACCTCAGCTTCCTAGAGTAGAGTTAGGTAATTTTCTACAGGATTCTCCATCAAGGAGATCAAATTCTAGTTAAACCTAAAGTGACCTCAGCAAGCTTATAACATGAAGGCTGTTGTATCCTGTCACAAGCCTATGGCAGTCATGCTCATTCAAACCACCACAAGGTCCTTAATGACACAGTGCCAGTGTCAATGGTAATAGTTCATATCGCTGGAGCTCAGTGGCCTACAGTCTGGAAGATGCCAATTACGTGAAAGAGTAAATTAGGAAGGGTTGAAAGGGAGATTTAAGTCGATAGACAGACCAAGAGATGCTAAGTAACCGGAAAAGCAAGCTCTGTATGTCCTTCCTTTGAAGCCATCCTTCACAGATACTTTGTATCAAGTCAGATGTCTCTTCTGACGGCCTTTTAGCATCTTGCGCCACCATGGCTGACAGGTACAGGTGCAGCCTTCTCCCAGGGTCAATCAGGCATCTTCCTGGGCCTCTGTCAGCATGACATGATCATGGTGGTTTGGGAGTACTGTTGGGGGTACAGAAACAATCCTCAAGGCCCTCAAGGGCCACTGCAATGTGGTCTAGTCTCATAGCTAAATTGACCTATAAATCACGGTATGCTTAAGAAGCTGCTGTGTGCCACTATCCTCCGGGGGAGACATGAGCAAAGGTCTTACTACTCCAGATAGAGAACCAGCAACCTACCAAAGTATGAACATCACCAAAATACAACTTAACGAACCAGTGAGCTTTATTGGGGTTACTCATAGGATGAGAGATTACTTATAAGAGCAGAAATAACACATAAAGAGCTGCACCACCAAAGCCCACCCCAGAATCTGGAACACACTGCACAGCCTGCCGCAGCTCCACAAGTTGGAGAATGTTTCTTTCAGAAAACTCATGTAATCAGAGCCTCTTCCAGGCAGCTCAGTTTCTCAGGGGCTGTTTTTCCACAGTATTTACATCTTATTTTCACTTAGGGGCGAGGCCTGGCAGATTTGGTCAGTTTCAGGGACATCCTGAAGCTATCCAGTTGTTTGCTTCCTGAGTGTAACCAGCTTCCCTATAATATTGCTTCCTTTCCCTTTAGAGCACCCTGTGTCTCAAGGAGCTTCCTTCTGGGGTGGAAGATTTTACCTCAGAGGAAACTACTACCCAAGAGGAGCCCGTCTGAACTGGTTCATTCCAGTTCCTGTGCCCGCTACAATGCTAGTCACATTAGGCGGGATATGAACAGGCCCCTTAGGTCAAGAGATCTTAAAAGGGGTAAGGGGGGCTGGTTGTTAAGGTCAACTTGGATATCAAGAGCAATGAGGGCAATGGTACAGGAACTGGTCCATTAGCTTGTAAACAGTGTCCCTAGCGGGAGAGCCCAGGTGAGGGCAATTAAGTCTGCTTTTGGAGTTGACATACTGGAATCTCCCAGAAGAGAACCAGACTCTATGACCTCTGTGAGGCTCACGATTGAATACCTTAAACTATCAACATCTGTGGACCAGGTCGCCGCAGGTTGGGGAAGCAGAGGGACTCCGATATGTCACTGCAGGTAAGGTCAATGGTTCTACGCAGGAATGTCATAGCTGGGCCCTGGTTAGGCTCTGGCAGCAAAATAGCAGGATTTAAAGTTTGGCACCTTGGGAGATGGCTTTGCCAGGAAAGGTTCTTGCCACACAAGCCTGGTGACTTTAAGTTTGATCCATGGAAACCATGTGAATCGACGTCTCTGGCCACTGCACTGCTGTGGCAAGTTTTACATTATGGTACTTGAGTCCCAGTAGAAGGCCCTGAGCTAAGACTTTTGTGGTTTGTGTCTGAGTTGAGAGCTTTAAGAACTTGATAAGGTACATAAACCATCAAACTTGCCCCAAAATTAATTTAGAGATCCCCTCAACCAAGAGAGCCATAGCTGCCAAGTACCTTGAGGCAAGGGAATCAGCCCTGCACTACCAGGTCTAGGGCCTTGGGAAGATAAGCCATTGGCACAGGGAGTACCCTGAGTTTGCATTCAAAATCCCAGGACTGTTCCTCATTACTCATGTGAAAAGGTTTAGTAAGGACCAGAAAGAGCAAAGCTAGGGTGGAGGCAAGCTCCACCTAGGATGCCCAGAGCCAATGTCATCACAGAAGTCCAAGCCATCGCTTCTTTCTCTGATCCTTCTCAGGTCTCATAGAGGGATTAGCATCAGGCCAAACTGAGAAATTCAGACTCTGCAAAATCCTGTCACACCCAAGAAGGTTTTTCTTTGTTTTGTGAGTAAGGCCTCTATACTTAAAATAAAATCCTCGGGTGACTGGAAAGGCCCCTTATGCCTGTATTTATTTGGTTTAAGTCCCAAGAACCAGACCCCTCCCCCTTTTTTTTTCTAAGGGAGAATTGAGCCTCTGAAAGAGAAAACATATCTGCATGTAGCTAGCTTTTGAAGTCAGGGCAGTGTTTGCTCTGGAGGGGATTTGTCTGAACTACAAATTAACAAATCATTAAGAAGTGAGGGGGGTTACTCCCACGGAGAAATTCAAGAGAGAACAAGTCTTTAGATGGGCCTGTCCAAATGATGGTGCTGTCCCAAAGGTTCTAAGGTGAGATGGTTCAGCTAAGCTGCTAAGTAATCTGGGAGCAGGGGTCCTGTCATTTGAAGGCAAATAGAAACTGAGAGTCAGGATGGGCAGGGATACAAAAGAAAGCATCTTTAAAAGTCTAGCATTATAAATGAAAAAGGTATTTTTGGAGGGTATGTGCCCTCTCTGGAGACTGTGGGGTGGATCCAGGTCTCATTTATAGCCCTCAGGTCCTGGAGCATTCTACCAGATTCACCTGACGTTTTTATTGTACTCAAGGAAAGGACAAGATGCAGTCAAGTGTGGTGGGCTTCTCAAAGGGAGTCTGCAGATGGACGCTTGAAAGAAATCCCACACTAGCTCAGAATTGAGAAATAGATGGTTATTTATTTAGAGGTAGACTCACAAATCAGAATCCTCTGTTTGAACGGAGATCAGAAAAGGAATCCCGCAACCTGAACAGAAAGACCGGAAAAGAGGCCGGACGCATGCTCTACACTGGCATATGTAGTATAAGAGGTCACGCCCCAGTGGGTGGGTAACCACTAGCTGTAAGACTTCCTACAGCAGGAGTCATGTTCAAGCGTCTTATGTAGCCAAATGTCAGGTTTTGGTGGCTCTCGAGTTACATCTCAAAGGGCTGTGGGGGCTATGCCACTCAAATGAGGGTTATTTGGAGAGTTGTGTGGTCACAGTAGCCCAGTAGCCAGAAACTTATCAGTGAGAAGCAATGAGTGTTTCTGCACTTCAGGCTTTAAAAGATAGTGGGGCCTTGGAGGGAAATTCTTGAGATTCTTAAGGGCAGTTATAACAGGAGTGGCTGTTGTTATCCAGAAAGAGAGGCACCCCAGATTTCAGGGGAATCTTGTTACATAATATAGAGGTCTGGAGTAGAGACTACAGGAAGGGAGATAAAGGTCTTAGACATCTCTGGGCCATTATAGGACAAGGGACTCCATGATAGTGAGGGAGGACAGAAAAACAGGAAAAACTATGTGGGCATGGGAAAGGAAAGACTCTCATTTGAGAGTCTGGTAAATCTCTCACCAAGTGAGTCAAGACTTTACAGCAAAGGACTTTCTCCTCGAGAGGGCCACAACCTTGCTTTCAGCTGTCTTCCTAAGTGCCTTCTTCACCCTGGGCTTAAAATCTATATTAAACATCTTTTTAAAAAAAATACAAACTCTAAGAAAGAGAATTACAGACCAATCTCACTCATGAACATCGATGCAAAAATACTAAATAAAATACTTGCAAATCGAATCCAAGAACATATCAGAACTATCATCCACCATGATCAAGTCAGCTTCATCCCACAGATGCAGGGATGGTTCAACATACGAAAATCTGTCAACGTAATCACCATACCATATAAACAAGCTGAAAAATAAAAACCACATGATCATCTCATTAGATGCCGAAAAAGATTTTGACAAAATACATCTCTTCATGATAAAGGTGTTGGAGAGAGCAGGGATACAAGGAACATAACTAAACATAATTAAGGCAATATACAGCAAGCCAACAGCCAACATCAAACTAAATGGAAAGAAACTCCTAGCAATTCCACTGAAATCAGGAACAAGACAAGGTTGTCCACTCTCTCCATATCTATTCAATATAGTTCTTGAGGTCCTAACTAGAGCAATAAGACACCAAAGGGAGATCAAGGGGATACAAATTGGAAAAGAAGTCAAACTCTCACTGTTTGCTGATGATATGATAGTTTACATAAGTGATCCCAAAAATTCTACCAAGGAACTTCTACAACTCATAAACACTTTCAGCAATGTAGCAGGATACAAGAGTAACTCAAAAAAATAAGTAGCCCTCCTGTACACAGATGATAAAAGGGCTGGAGAAGAAATCAGAGAATCAACACCCTTCACAATAGCCATAAATAGCATAAAATATCTCAGAGTAACTCTAACCAAACAAGTGGAATCTATGTTAAACTCTCATCCTAATAAAACCTAACTCTGCTTCACATTAGCTCATTCTAAAAGTCTTGTCGCGGGCAAAGTCAAGAGTCATGTCCTCATCTGAGTAGATATCTCCAGCAAGACCCAGACTGCTGCCGCAGGTGACCTCTCCTGCTGCTGTTGACCTTAGGAGTGCCAAAAGAGTCTATGGAAACCAGAAAAGCCTTAAATGTGTCTGAGGTTTAGAAATGCTGTCCCCAGTCAGGAAGAGAATGGGGAAGCTAAGAAGAGATAAAAAGGAATGGGTGAAAAGATGTTTATCACACAGATCAAGAGGGGTGTGTAAGTGGGTATTAAGTGGTCTGGTTGAGTTTGCCATCAATGTCAGTGAAGAGAACTAGGGACCCGAAGGTCAAACCAGAGAGAGTGATCCAAGCACAAAAAGTCACTCCCCATCAATGAGGAATGTAGTGATGGTCCCTATTTACAAAAGTCTCATCCATGGAGATGGAGATCACAGAATTCCATATAAGACTCGGGGTCAGATCACTCAAAGGAAGCAAGACCTCAGACCTCTTTCCTTGTTGGGCTACTTATGGTCCAGGAATGATATAAAGAATATTTTTTGTTTTTCAGGTAATTTTTGATTGGTTGGTTGGTTTGGTGTTTTTGTTGTTGTTATTGTTGTTTGTTTTTTTGGGTTTTTTGTCTTGTTGTTGTTTGTTTGAGACAGGATTTCTCCTGGCTGTCCTGGAACTCACTCTGTAGACCAGGGTGACCTCACACACAGAGATCCTCCTGTGTCCTAGGATTAAAGGTGTGTGCCACCACTACCCAGCTCCTTTTTTCCAGTTTGACCTGAGCTTAAGTTGCTTGGATGAAGGTTGGCCTTCTGTCATTAGAAAACGAGGGAGATCTATACTGCCAGTGGACCGCCACCCTTTACCCCCATTCTGAAGATTGGACATGGCTCTCAGGGACCATATAGGGGCTAACCACTTAGGATATCAATTAAGAACACTACCTGCTCTTCCAAAGATCTTGAGTTCAATTCCCAGCAATCACATAGAGGATCACAACTGTCTGTAATTAGATCTGGTACCCTCTTGAGGAAGAGACCTGGTCAGTCATCCTCATCAACTTGGACCATGAAACCCAATATAGACAAGTTCAACAGAACCATCATATTCAGGCTCCCCTGGTGTAGGAGGTCCATTGTGTTGTTTTTGTGTTGCTTTCATTGGTTGAATAAAGAAACTGCCTTGGCCTTTTGATAGGGCAGAACTTAGATGGGGGGAAGAGAACTGAATGCAGGGAGAAAGAAGGCAGAAAGAGAGAGCAGCCATGGAGTCGCCAGAGTCAGACATGCTGAATCTTTCCAGGTAAGCCACGACCTTGTGGTAAACACAGATTAATAGAAATGGGTTAGATCAAGATGTTAGAGTTGGCCAAGAAGAGGCTAGATATAATGGGCCAGGCAGTAATTTAATTAATATAATTTCTGTGTGGTTATTTTGGGGGTTAAGCTAGCCGGGCACCGGGAACACGGCCCGCTCCTCTTACTACACTCCCCATGCATGCTTCACCATTGCCAAGGCATAAATTTCATTCATTAATTTTCACTTAGCACATTCTGGGTTGAAATGTCATGGCTGACAACAGAAAGAAGGGTTTTTTTTTTTTACCTGAGACTTGAGTTAGTTGCATCGGATTGGGTGGGGTGGCCAGTAGATGAAGCCCTCGGATTTCTTGATATATGTAGTGGCACTAGCTTCAGCTACACAGTGAACTTGCCACTTATCTTTTTCCTCTTCTTGTTTGGTCCTTTCCTGCTCTGGAGGTCATGTGGTTACCACAGACTTTTAATTACTGCTTCTATGTTTTTAGATGTTATAGACCTGCTTATATGAAGATGGATGAGAAAAAGAAATCCCACTCTAGCTCAGAATTGAGCATAATGAAGAGTTATTTATTTAGGGGTAGACTCACAGATCACAGTCCTCTGTACAAACCAAGTCCAGCAGCCGGATGAGAAAGAGCAAGCTCACACTTTACATTGGCATTTGTAGTATAAGAGGCCACACCCAAGGGGGCTGATAACTTAAAGACTACTGGCTGTGGGAGTTCCTACAATGCTTATAGTATTCAATTCATCTCGTTTTAACTTTGGGAGGCCATTTGCATCTAGATTTCACTGATTTCTCTTAGATTTTCCAACTTAGTAGAAAATAAATTTTAAAGCATTTGCTCATGAGTCTCTGAATTTTCTGGTATCTATTATAATGTTTCCTTTTAATCTTTAATTTTATTAGTTTGGGGTCCACATTCTACCCCCTTCTTTTGGTTGATTAGGATAAGGGTTTGTCAATTTTTGTTTGTCTTTTCTAAGAATCAATATTTTGTTTTCTTTTTATTGAACCTTTGTACTGTATTGACAGAGATTTCTGTCCCGCCCAGTCCTACAGCCATTCAGTACCAAAGAAACACACAGAGGCCTACATTAATTATAAACTGGTTGGCCTATTAGCTCAGGCTTTCTTATTAACTAACTCTTACATCTTACATTAACCCATAATTCTTGTCTGCGTTAGCCATGTGGCTTGGTACCTTCTATCAGTGAGGCATTCTCATCTTGCTTCCTCTGTGTCTGGGTGATGACTGTAGACTGAGCCTTTCCTCTTCCCAGAATTCTCCTATTCTGGTTGTCCCACCTATATTTCCTACCTGGCTATTGGCCAATCAGTGTTTTATTAAACTAATACAACCGACAAATCTTTACAGGGTACAAGACCATTGTCCCACATCACCTCCCCCTTATTTTCAAAAGAAAATGAATCTGATCTCCTTTGTTTAGCTTTCTTCCTGACCATGATCCATAACAACTTATAACCTATACTCAAAGAAAAACACCCATAATCCATCTTTTGGGAATGTGGGCATAGTTTTCCAGGATACATCCTGCTGATTGGGGGTAGTGATAATCTTATGGGGACCTAAAGAAAATTTAGGATTATGGTCAAGTCCTGTCTAGAATATTCTATGAGGCTTGATCATCTCAGCCAGCAATCTTAAGGCTGTTCTGGATGTAGAGCTTAGTGGAAACACCAACAGAGGTCCTTTGAAATGTTGGATCATCTGGGCCATCTGCTCCTATTGGAGATTTCTCAGGGGGTCTTCCTTAATCAAACCTGATTTTTCTTAACTCAAAATGAATCCACAGCCTCTCATTTCCTGTGGAAACAAAAGCAAAACCTCTTCTCCAAAGTAACATATTTTTGGCCTAAATTTTGAAGTAAAGACATTTTCAAAATATGTATGTTGGATTAATTCAGCAGCATTTATGATCAAATGTCTTTTAGCAGCTCTTGCTCCTTCCTCAGCCATCAAACAATTCAAAGACAATACAATAACATAGAGTACCCAGATTCTCTGTGTAGTTTTCATCTTTATGTGGCTTTATTTTAAACTCTATTTCTTTTTAAATTTTGGTTTTTTGAGACAGGGTTTCTCTGTGTATCTTTGACTGTCCTGGAACTCACTCTGTAGATCAGGTTGTCCTTGAACATACAGAGATCCACCTGCCTCTGCCTCTCCACTGCTGGGATTAAAGGTGTGTGCCACCACACCTAAATACTCTCTCTCTCTCTCTCTCTCTCTCTCTCTCTCTCTCTCTCTCTCTCTCTCATTTTTAGGACTTTATCCTTTTTCTTTTCTCTCACAAGCCTACATATATTTTTAAACATGCTGTAAAACATTAAGAGGTTTTTTTTTCTTGTCTGAATCTATCTTTACTGTATCTCTCTTTTTCTGATCACATGAGTCTTTAATTTGCTAAGCAATATGGCTAGAATTAAAGCTGTGGCTTTGAAGGCTGGATCTACCCCATTCCCTAGCTTTTTGAGAGTTTAGCCTCATGGCAGAGGCACTGGCCAAAGTGCCTCTATGGAGTTTCAAGGTCCCTGCCACCACCAAGAAGCATGCTGTCAGCTATTAATAAACACCATTTAAGTGTTTGGTGGTGGGGCCTCTTAAAAGAACTGCAAGGTTTTACAGCTGAAGCTGAGTCTGGAAGCCTCTCTTAAATGAGATGCACTTGCCTCTAGCAAACAGAGCCCATAAGAGAAAATGCTGCTACCAAGAAGCCATGCTTAACTCTGTTCTTCCCAAACTCTCTCACGTGTTATGTAAATGTAGTTGTCCAAGTTGGTGCCATTTGTTGACAGAAGTTTCTGTACCACCTGTGATACAGAATTGACTTCATTATTTATTCAGGTTCAAGACATAATCAGGAATAGGCTTTGTCCTATACACATAACACACATCTGATCCCATACAGGTTTGCCAGGTCCTCTAGCATAATGTAATGCAGAAATTGATCGATTATTGATTGGAAGTTTGCTGAATGCCTCAAAATTTTGTAAAAAAATCATGTCAATAGCAAAGGTTTAAAGAAAGAGTTTCCTATTACATGGCAACAAGGAGATTATAAAGAGATGTTCTACTTGCTCTTTCTATAACCAAATACCATTATCTGCAGGGAGGAACCCAAAGGGTACTCAAAGGAATCAGATCTAGCAGATGGATGTGTTCAACTTTACAGAATATGGAAAATTAAAATATGTATACCACACCATTGACACTTATTCATTTTTTCAATGGGCAACTGCCTTGAACCCAGAAAAGGCTGAATCAGTACTCACACATTTATTAGAAGTTATGGCCATCATGGGTATATCTATCCAAATAAAGACAGACACTGGTCCAGCATATGTAAACTTATTTTGTTGGATTATATGCATGCATGTTTCTACCTCTACTTAAGACATTATGTATATTGATACAATTTTAGGATATATTTATCATATTTCACTATATATTTCTACCACTGATCATGGTATTTATACATTGTTTACATTTTGAGGTCATTGTCCTCCTTTACCTCACAGCTGTTTAAAGATTGTTTAGTATTCTGATATGAAGTATTAAAGTTATATAGGTATTAACTATTAGAGGTCAATAGTCATTCATGTTTGTTATACTTTTAGTAAGACTAATTAGGTTCTTTAGATACATAGAGAGTGTATTCTGCATAGATAGGTAACTTTCAACCACTTCAAAGATTTGAAGAACATGGCATTTAAATAACTTAGAGTTCTGTTGATGTGAGACACAATTGCTCCTGGCAGCACCAACCTATTCCTGAGAGAACGTTGAACACCAAAGACACTCCACTTGAAGTTTGTTTTCTTCTTTGCAAAACTGACCTCTGGACAAGGAACTGCCCATGCCTCAACCACTGACAAGATACATGGTATCTGGAAATGGATAAGCAGGACTGTCAAATCTTGCCAAGACAGGGTAAGACGGTTTTGAAAAATTTCCTGCCTCTGAAAATGATCTGTCAGTTACTCTAAGCCTCCTTAACCAAAGTTGGTTGCTTCAACATTACAAATGAGACTTTGGGTATTGCTCAAGTAGCCAGTTGTCTCCATCATTTACTGCACATTTTGGAGGCTGCTTAATTGCACGCCCTGCCTACTCAAGCAATATTATCTCCCTTCTCAGGCCTTCAAGTGTATTGAAGATTATTAGTTGTAGTTGCCTTCCTCTTATGATCTACCCAAGCCATTTTCTTTTATTTTCCCATTTCTTTTTCCCCTTTATTTTAATTTTATTATTATTTTTAATGTCTTTGTCTCTCTCTTATTATATTTTGTTTTTTTTCCATGATATTTATTGAGCTCTACATTTTTCTCTGCTCCCCTCCCTGCCTCTCCCATCCCTCCCTCAACCCTCCCCCAAGGTCCCCATGCTCCCAATTTACTTAGGAGATCTTGTCTTTTTTATGCTTTCTACTTCCCATGTAGATTAGATCTATGTAAGTCTTTCTTAGTGTCTGTATTGTTGTCTAGGTTCTCTGGGATTGTGGTGGGTAGGCTGGTTTTCTTTGCTTTATGTTTAAAAACCACCTATGAGTGAGTACATGTGATAATTGTCTTTCTGTGTCTGGGTTACCTCACTCAAAATAATGCTTTCTAATTCCATCCATTTTCCTACAAAATTCAAGCTGTTGTTATTTTTTTCTGCTGTGTAGTACTCCACTGTGTAAATGTACCACATTTTTTTTATCCATTCTTCGATCGAGGGGCATTTAGGTTGTTTCCAGTTTCTGGCTATGACAAACAAAGCTGCTATGAACATAGTTGAGCACATGTCCTTGTGGCACGATTGAGCATCCTTTGGATATATACCCAAAAGTGGTATTGCTGTGTCTTGAGGAAGGTTTTTTCCTAATTTTCTGAGAAATCGCTACACTGACATCCAAAGGGGTTGTACCAGCTTGCATTCCCACCAGCAATGCAGACGTGTTCCCTTTTCCCCACAACCTCTCCAGCATATGTTGTCATTAGTGTTTTTGATTTTGGCCATTCTTACAGGTATAAGATGGAATCTCAGAGTTGTTTTGATTTGCATTTCTCTCATAACTAAGGATGTTGAACATTTCCTTAAGTGTCTTTCAGCCATTTTAGATTCCTCTGTTGAGAGTTCTCTGTTTAGGTCTGTACTCCATTTTTTTATTGGATTATGTGTTCTTTCGGTGTCCAATTTCTTGAGTTCTTTGTATATTTTGGAGATCAGCCATCTGTCTGATGTGGACTCAGCCCACTTTCTCATAGAACCCAGGACCAGGCCAGGCGGTGTGGCACACACCTTTAATCCCAGCACGTGGGAGGCAGAGGCACGCAGATCTCTGTGAGTTCAAGGCCAGCCTTGTCTACAGAGCTAGTTCCAGGACAGCAGGCTATACCAGGAAACCCTGTCTCGAAAAATCAAATTAAAACAAACAAAAACCCAGTATCAGCAGCCGATGGAGGGCACCACCCACCATGGGTTGGACCCTCCCCATTGATCACTAATCGAAAGTGCCTTACAGCAGGATCTCATGGAGGCCTTTTCTCAACTGAAGCTCCTTCTCTGATGATTCTAGCTGTAGACCAGGCTGTCCTCAAACTCAGAGATCTGTCTGTCTGTGCCTCCCAAGTGCTAGGATTAAAAGCATGTGGCATCATATCCTGCTTATTCTTTGGTATTTTGACAGGACTATTGATGTCATTTAGGTCCATTTGATTTGTGATATCATTTAATTCAATGTTTCTTTATTCCTTTTTTTGTACATATAATCTGTTTAGTGGTGACAGCGTAGTATTGAAGTTACCCACTACTACTACATTGGCATTAATGTCTCCTTTGAACCTAGTAGTGATTGTCTTATGAAGTGAGGTGAGCCTATATTCAGATCATATGCATTTAAAATTGTAGTTTATTCTTGATGGGTACCCCCTTGATTGGTTTGAATTACCCTTTTACCCCTTATAACAAGATTTAGTTTGAATCCTATTTTTCCAGTTATTAGAAGCACAGCACCTGTATGTTTCCTGGTCCCGTTTGATTGTAACTTTTTTCCCCACCCTTCACCTTGAATAGTGTTTATCTTTGATATATTTCTTGAGGTAGCAACCCCTGAACCCGCCAAACCTTGATCCCTCCCCAGGAAAGGTCAAGACCTCTCCCATAGGCTATTTAAACTGCCTCCCAGAGAATAAGACGTGGTCTTCCCTCTTCCTCTTTGGTGGTGGCCCCTTGGGACCACCTGAGAGCTTAGACGTCCAATTAAACCTGGATATTTTTTAATTTGGTCTGATTGGGATTATTTGTGTGGGTGGAGAGGCTTGTTTAAGGAATATTCCTAACACTTGTTTGCTTTATTTTTTCATAAGGTCCTAAAGCTTGTACATGTTCCATTAACACATTTGAAAATTTTATGATTGTGAGAGACCCGGATAAATCCAGACCTCTCTAGCAGGAAGAGAAGAGCCAAAAAATCTAGTTAACCGGGTCACTGACTCTGTTTCAGGAAGTAGCTGAAGATAAAGTTAGATTATAATCTTGTGAATAAACAGGGAGTTACCCCCTTGTGATGATCACTGGTATTTTCGGAATTTCCCTCCCCATCCCCTTTGGATTACTGGGTTGTGGTTTCTTCCCTTAAAAACTCCTTCTCCCAGCTAATCGGGGTCGAACTCCTCCCCTGCGTGGGCTATGAGTCTCGGCCCCAGCGCTGGTACTTGTCAATAAACCTCGTGTGATTGCAGCAAGGACGGTCTCTAGTGAGTTCCTGGGGGGTCGTGTTATCCGGAGACTTGAGTGAGAGTCTCCCAGATCCAGAGGTCTTTCAATTGACCCTGATGGACCCATCCATTTCCTGTGCTTTGTCTTCATACACTGATATTCTTTCTTCCACATGATCTATTATACTGGGGGAAGCTTTCCACTCAACTTTTTTATTGGACCTATTGTGTTTTTTATTTCTCTCATGATTTTGTTTTAGATTTTCTTCAGTCACCTCCTTCAAGCACACATGTCTTGGTCCTGGATCCCTGACTAGAGGTGTCAAAGGAAAAAATAAAGGACAGGCACACGTGCAGAAAAGCTGGGATCAGGTGGATTGTGCACACTCCATTGAGTGGTATCTACTACCGCCACAACCCAGAACCTCAGTGTATTTATTGTGTGTAGCACTGCGGGAGGAGTTAGCTGAAGGCCAGTGTTCCCAGGCTATAAAGATCTGGGAAGAGGAAGTTGCAGTTGCTAGTTTTCGCACACTCTACTTACTTGTTTGCACTTGGTTCCTGAGGAAAGCTCTGCCACGCCCATGGTGCTGAGATATTGGGGTCCTTGACATAACCATGTCCATGTCAGTGATACGAATTCCCTCAGGCCTTTACTCAGCTCAGGGCTTCCTCCTCTCCCTGTAGTTAGTTTTTCTATCTCATTATTTAGTTTGATTTTCATGTTTTAAGCTCACTGATACTTTCATTCAGCGATCTGTGTTTTCTTGAAAAATAGTCATGCCCTTTTTGAGTTATTTGATCATGTTTATAGTCATTCTTTGAATTCTGTTCCAGTTGTTTTCATTAAAGATCCAGTTGGTAATCTGCGGAGGAGAACGGCTGTCTTGTTTCTTCATTGCTTTTGTTTCTGTCGTCCATTATGGTGGGGTTTGTTGTTTCAGTGTTTGCTTTTCGCTTCTATTCAGGTTGCTTCTCTTCTTTAGGTGGACATGTTTTCAGTGTTCAGGGTAGATGGGGGTTATAGTAATATTTTCATCTGCTAAACTGGTGTCCCAGGTACTGTCTCCAACCTGTCCTGTGGGTTGAGCACTCAGCCACCGCTATCCAGCAGTAGCCCTCTCTAGTGATAGATGGTGGCTGACTGCTGTTAGAAAGGGTCTCCGTGTCACACAAAGGACACCCAAAGCCAAAGGACCTCAGCAAAACAGCACTTAACTACTCGCCAAATGAGAACAGTGAGTGCTCGGTTTTCCTCCTAATGCAGGCGGTGGCTCTGGGTTTTCTCTCTTGGCTGGGGTCTGACCTCACAGTTTTTCAGGAGGTCTAGTTTAAAAAGGATCAGTTCAAAGGAAAGGGGGGAAACAGGAAGGGGTTGGGCACTTCAGTCCTGAGAATGCAGCAGGGCCTTGGGGTAAACAAAAGCTTTACCAGCTGGAGGGGTCATTAAAACATTTGCATAAAGGTTTTATGGGTGGGGGTGAATGCCTTATCTTGAATCAGAGTTTTACTGGGTTTGACAGAAAAGACAAATATTTAATGTCTCTTACAACACAAAACAGACACTTGTGAAGTGCCTATTGTTTTAGAGAGGAAGGGATGGAAATAATGCTGTGTATTTTAATATGTTGATGTGAGGGAGAGGATAAGAGAAGAAGTAGAAGTCAGGTGAGACCAGAACTATTAGGGCGTTAGATGGGAAGTAGAGAGGGTGGGGGGGGGGAACCGAGGCAAAGGGGAACATAGGGTGGGTATGCAGGGCTTTGGCCAACGGTAGACTGAAAAGAGGAGGGTAAAGGTATACACAGGTCTGCTTCTGGGCTCTGGGAGATGCAGCAGCAAGAGGAATGGGGCATGGGGGAGGAGAAAGGAAGAAGGAAAGAGAGAGGACAGAGAGTAAAAGGCATGGATGGTTGGGAACATCGGCTGCAGTGACCTACTATCCCAGTGTCCCAGCAGGGTTTCTTGAAGAAATGAAAACCAAATTCATATGGAAATTCAAGCTACCAGAATCAGCCAGGAGCTCTAAAAAAAAAAAAAAAGAAAGAAAGAAAGAAAGAAAGAAAGAAAGAAAGAAAGAAAGAAAGGAAAAGAAAGAAAGAAACATAAAATTTGGGCGGGCAGAGTGGTTCAGCAGATGAGGGTGCTTGCTGATGGCCTGAGTTCAATCCCTTAGACCCACAAAGTAGAAGAGCCCACTCTTGGCCTATGACCTCCATGCTTGCACTACAGCATTCACAAGTGGGTACACGCATGCATGCATACACATACACTCGCACACATACGCACGCTCACACACACAAATAGATAAATGATAATACTATAATAAAATTATGATTTGTGGGTTTATGTTTGTGTTTTTGATGCAAATCAATTGAAAAACAAAAATCAAGAAATCTTACAAGATCCCCCTTTATTACAAAAGCAAGCAGGAAGATCTCTGTGAGGCCAGCCTGGTCTACAGAGCAAGTTCCAGGACTGGGTCCATAGCTGCTGAGATACCCTGTTTCAAAAAACAAAACACAAAACAAAACAAAAAAAGATTCTGGCTGGTTCTGATGCTGAACACTTTTAAACTTCTAATCCTAACATTTGGGAGACAGAGGCAGGTGACTATCTGTGGGTTCAAAGCCAGACTGGTCTATAAAGAATTCCAGGATAGCCAAGACTCTGTCTCAATAAAATAAAGTGAATTCTGCCACATAATTCTCTCTCTCTCTCTCTCTCTCTCTCTCTCTCTCTCTCTGTGTGTGTGTGTGTGTGTGTGTGTGTGTGTGTGTGTCTGTGTACCGGGGACAGCGTGCAGGGTTTTGCACTTGCTAAGCAAGCACTATGCTAGTGACTTACACTGTCACCCTCAACACAACCTCTTAGACAGACTCAGACTCTGTATGTTAAATATGACTTTTTGAGACGTTCTGATCAGAAGGCTTAAGGAAGGGGAGGGCCCCTTGTCAAGCTTTTGTTAAAAGATAACCCTTATCTGTAAGGAGAAACCACCGCCAAGGTGACTTACAGAAGAAAGGGTTTGTTAGACCTTCCAGAGGAATGAGTCCTTCATCATCGTGTGTGTGTGTGTGTGTGTGTGTGTGTGTGTGTGTGTGTGTGTGTGTGTGTGTGTGTGTGTGTGTGGTGGGGGGGAGGGGGGATAGGGCAGCAGGGGGACCCGGCAGCTGGAGCAGTGAGATGAATGCTAACATAGTTGTGCTGCTCAAGCACAGGGCAGAAACCGTGAAATGGGAATGACCTGTGGAGTTTGAAACCCCAAAGCCTGCCTCCAGCAAGGCCACACCCCCTAAAACTACCCAAAACAGCACCACCAACCAGAGTATTCAAATAGCTATGCCTGTAGGGGACATTCGCCTTCAAACCACCCCAGCAATTAAAAAACTACACAGAGCCAGATACACTGATAGCCTTTCAGAAGTTTCATGTTTTTAGCCTAATCTCAAAGTTTTGAGTCCCATCTTCCCCAGATTTAACCTCCAGAAGACCTGTTCATCTTCCCTGCACCACCACCTACCACCACCCGCCCTCTGAGAGTCCCGTGTATGGAAAAGAACAGCTGAGTCATTTCCACGTTGATCTTTCCTTGAAGAGTCTCCGGTGTGAAAGGGTCCATACTCTGCCTCTCCATAAGAAAGCAGAGCATCTGAGGTTCAGGCATAATCATCTGCCCCCCCATCCACTCCCCAATCAGAGAATCAAACAGTGTGATTGAATGAACTCCGCTTCAGGAGGCCAAATAATGTCCAGTGTCAGAGCAAGGTTAATCCCCTTCCAGCTTCTATTCTGAAAAGCAAGCAAGCGAGTAAGCAGCAGAAGACATGAAGGTCTTATTCACTGAGGATGCTCTCCTACGACCTAGGACCACGTCATGTCAGGGCTCTCGTTCCCACTCTTGCTCCCTCACTTTTCTCTGTCTGCCTTGTGCTTCGTTTTAGTATTTTCATACAATGAAGATATATTACAGAAAAATAGTTAGGGAAAATCCACCTATTGTCTAAGCCAATAGAAAAATTAGTTGTTTTGAAAAATCATACAAGGAGGCTGTGAGGATGGCTCCGGCAGCAAAGCACTTGCCTTTCAGACATAAGGAACTGGGTTCATTTCTCTTAATTCGTATAAAAACAGTCTGGTGTGGTGCTGCACACTCACATTCCCAGAGATGGAGAGGTGGAGAGAGGAGGGTCCTTGGGGCCTGCGAGCCAGCCAACTGAGACTAGCTTGTGAGCTCCAGGCCAATGACAGACTATGTCTCAAAAAATAAGGTAGAAGATTGTCCTTTGCCCCATCGCGCCCAAAGAGAGAGAAAGAGAGAGAGAGAGAAACAGACAGACAGACAGATAGCAGGTATACCCATATACAAACCCTCACAATACAGTGATAATCAGATAGAAAGCATCACACAAATGCCACTGTTAGTTTTTTCTGATGTGAACTATGGAGACATCATGCTCTCTTCAAGACTTTAGGACAGTGTGGCACTTAGGAAACTGGGACAGGAAGTTTTCAAGTTCAAGGCCAGCCTGAGTCACAAAGTAAGACCCCATGGAAGCACACTTCACCAAGAAAAGTTTCCAAAGACAATAACAATATCTCAAAAGAGAGTTCTCTCCCCAGAGTCTCCCCTGCCCAAAAGTCCTTTTCCTTCTGCGTGACACTACTCCACCCCAACTTGACTTCTTTCCCTGCTGGACTTACCTCATTCACAAGGGTCAGAGTACTGGGTCACTGCCTGCTCATCTGTGAAATGAATTGACATGTTATTCTTGGCAGAACTCAGAGGTGATCCTTCAGAGGTCAGAGTTCTGCTTTACCCACATCCGGATGTCTCTGTGTATCATGAGCACGTTAGCATTACAGGCACTGTCAATCACTAACACTGTGCTACGGTGAATTATTAATTACATCAGAAACGTTAGCTCTCATCAGCTCCTTGAGAACAGTGGTCTGCTGTGTTCTCTTGGTCTGAAGATCATAGCATGTAAAGGACCTCTTCTGTAGATGAGCTTTGATTATTTATTGATTTTATTTCATTTGCTTGTTTTGAAACAGAGTCTCGGATAGCCCAGGCTGGCCTCAAACTCTCTATGTAGCTGAAGCTAGCCCTTATCTTTCTTTCTGCTTTTACCTCAAAGTACTGAGATTATAGTCATCTACTACCATGCTTGGCTCCCCTCCCCGCCCCCTACCTCCACCGCCAATACTGGCCTTGTGAATGCTTGTCAAGCATTCTACTGGTAAGATATATCTCCAGTTTTTTAGGTGACTTTTAAAAATTGTTTTAGGTCAGTTAATATGATTGGGAAGGAGTGTTTGCAAAATGAAGAGCCAGAGGCCATAAAGAGTGCGATAAAACCGTGTTGGGAGTTGCGTGTAGGCTCTCCGTACTCACCCAGCAGGTAGTAGTCATAGACTTTGATGGTTGCAGGTTTCAAGTTGGTGACCAACACGCTTTGGCTGATCGTCAAAGTGTAAGTCTGTGTCTTCTTACTGAGCTGTGGGGGCACATAGACCAAGGACATTAAAATGAGGGGCCAGAGAGATGACTCAGTGGTTAGGCCCTGCTACTTTTCCAGGAGCTGAGGTGGGTTCTCAGACCCATGGTGGATGGCTCACAGTCACTTGCCACTCCAGTCCTAGTGGATTCAATGCACCCTTCTGGCCTTCATGGGCACCCACAGGCATATGGTACACACACACACACACACACACAAATAAGAAACAAAAAATACATTTTAAACAGACAGCTAAAATGAACCGTGCCTGGTTACAGCATGGTGACACATGCCTGCACTCCAGTCACTCAGGGGACTGAGCCAAGAGAATCAAGAGTCTAAGGTGAGCCTGGGTGACACAGCAAGACCCTGTTTTAATGAGAAGAAGGAGGGAGGGAGAAAGAGAAGAGGGAGGAGAAAAAGACTAAAGTGAAAAGGGGGACGATCTAGCTCAGTGGTAGGATGTTCGCCGAGCACACCTGAGGCTGTGCGTGTGGTCTTCTGCACTACAACAAGCAAACAAACCAATGTGTCTTTCTGCAAGATGGACAGGCTGGGCAGAGGGTTGAATATGGGACATGGATTTTCACAGTAAAAGTAAATTTGAATTTGGTACATTCTTTTCTGCTGGCTATAGAATAAAGGTAACGTTTTTCCCTATGTGGAACAAAATCTGATGAGAATTAGAGCTACATCAGATTTTAGACTGTTACTGGGTCCTTGGGAACTTCTAATTTTATTGAAATAAAAACAAGTTGAATTAAAACTAATCTTAGCATTAAAGTAAAATAATATGGGCATATAACATGTATTGAGGGCTTATTTTGTGTCAGGAACATTTGCAAATACTTTTATAACCTTAAATCATTTAATCCTCTCAATAGCACTACAGGCTTAGCATGTAGTTCAGCGGTAGGGCACTGGGTTCAACCCTCAGTACTGCATATAAATGAATAAAAACCAAATAGCACTAGGGCAGGATATAGTTATCTGTCTTTTACCAATAACTCATTTCGCAGCTAAGGAAACAGAGACTTTCAACAGTTTGCCCAAAGCTACACAACCAATAGCTAAAACCAAGGGTTCAGAGCAACAGTTTGGTTAAAGGTTTTGAGGTTAAGCATGTTTTATAACCTAGAGTCACCACACTGCTTGTGGCTACTGAGCGTTTGAAACTGGCCAGAAAGAACGGAGGCAGGCTGACAGTGTAAAACACGTGCTGGAACACAAAGGTGCAGAAATGGAATGCATATAAATAGGCACTCATTAATACAGATCTCATTTTATGTTTCAATAGATTGTAAAGTTGAAATGTTGGGGAATATAAAGTTAAATTTAGCTGGGTGGTGGTGGCCCATGTCTTTAATCCCAGTATTTGGGAGGCAGAAGCAGGTGGATCTCTGTGAGTCTGAGACCTGCCTGGTCTATAAAGTGAGTTCCAGGACAGCCAGGACTGTTTCACAGAGAAATCCTGTCTCAAAAAAGACAAAAAAAAAAAAAAAAAGAAAGAAAAGAAAAAAAGGAAGTTAAATTAAAAAACATTTTCTTGAGACAAAGTCTTACCAGGCTAGTCTCAAACTCATGGAGATCCATCCATCTCTTCCTCCCACTTCTAGGATTAAAGGTGTGAGCCACCACACCCAGGTAAAGGTTTCTCAACTGTGTCTGCTAGGGTCAGTCCCTAGCACTCTACCACTGAGCTATGGACTTAGCTCACAGAAATATTGAAATAATTAAGTGCTTTAAGACTGTAAAAATATTTAGAGCTGTTGCCAGTGAAAAGTGAGACCTGAATACATGTATATGTTCATATTATCTATTGTGCTTTTAATTTAAATCAACATGCCATATTTAACTTCTCATTTCAACAAAGCGCGAAGTGCCTAAGGATTAGTAATATTCTAACACTTGATACAATGCTAGTTCTCATCATATTCAGTTTCGTTTCTTGAATATGCCTATTAGAAATCTCAAACGGCGAAAACAGCCCGGGATGTCAACCTGTGGGAGAACATTTGTCTGTAGGGCCCCACCTGCGTCGTGGTGCACCATCATGGAGTAGCTTCCTCTCACATTGTGCACTCCCAGGTCCTGCATGTTGGTGTTTGTGACGCTAGGACATGCAGATTTGAAGGGACACCTGCGCATGCACGCACAGTCTCGCTCTCAGGTTAGTTCTGAACACCTACCTCCTCCAGGTAAATGTTAAGCGTGTCTTTGTCAGACTCGACCTTCTTCACCAAGGGTTGCTGCAGAAGCTAGATTTGAAAAGGAGGAAGAAAGAGATGAGGAGGCAGAACCAGGCTCTTTACTGTCCCTGGAGTAGAGCCTTTTATTCAATTTTAAACTTGCAGCATTTCAATTTTATTATGAGATATGTACTAACAAATATGTATTCTTTTTTTTTCACTCCGCCTTTGAATTACAGTATGTTTTCCACACTGTTGTACATGGCCAATGTGACCCTGCTCTTTTCCTGGCCAGCTTCAAGTGCTCCAGAATAAAAAAGCGAGACACCTAGGCCACATGTATGGTATTTGCCTAGCATATGCAAGGCCCTGGGTTCCATTCTCAGCATAGGATAAGAATAGGAGCCAAAACCATTACCGCTTCCATTTTATATATCTGAGGGACCTCAACAGCCCTTTCAGATGGTCCAAACTTGAGTTGTAAATGTGTGCATCTGTGTACATAGATATATAGGATGATGCATGTATGTAGATATACAGGATGTTGTGTGTACATAGATATATAGGATGATGAGTGTACATAGATATATAGGACAATGCATGGATATAGATATATAGGATGATTCATGTTTGTAGATATATAGGATGATGTGTGTATATAGATATATAGGATGATGTATGTATATAGATATATAGGATGACGTGTGTATATAGATATATAGGATATGTATGTATATAGATATATAGGATGATGTGTGTGCATAGATATATAGGATGATGGACTACATAGATATATATAGGATGATGTATGTATATAGATATATAGGATGATGCGTGTACATGGATATATAGGATGATGCATGTACATAGATATATAAGATGATGCATGCATATAGATATATAGGATGATGCGTGTACATAGATATATAAGATCATGCCAACTTCACCATGCTTTGGTTCATCAGTAATGTTAGGTTTCCTAAGAGATAGTTCAATGAAAGAAACAGAAGCCACTTACTAACTGCTTGGTACCCTCCATGGGACCAAACCCAGACAACATCTTCACTTCCACAATGGCCATGTTGGAAGAGCTGCGGCTCCCCACATAACTGGGGGCAGGAAGAAGCAGACTTATGTCAACTACCATTTCCACTCTTGCTACACTCTGCAGTGTAAGCATAGGCACATCCCCACTCCACCCATCCCCTCCACACACAAATTCAGTTCCCGAGACCCAGGTGCCCCCAGTTTTCCTTGCCTGGTATGAATGGTGAGAGTCAAGGATCGAGGCAAAGCGAGTTTTTCACAACTAGCCTTTTCTGTTTCCACCTGAAGGCTAAAAGCCTCCGGAATTTCAGGAGGGATCACGTTGTATCTCAACACCACCTGGTGGAAAGAGATAGCCAGATCAGAATAAGGAAGGACTTCAAATTTGTGTATCTCAGACTACCATCAAGGGAGAGAGAGACACACAGAAGAAGGGAGAAAAGGCAGGCAGGAGGGAGGAAAAAAAAGGAGGGAAAGGGAGAGGAGGAATGAAGGAGAGGGAGGGAGTGGGTATTGAGAATTCGGATTTGAGGTGTTTTCGCTTGTACTCCTTTCTCTTGGCCCCTGCTTGCCTGCACATAGACGCAGCCCTGGCCTGAGGCCTCCACAGTGTACACTCCAGGGATGCTGGGCAGTGCCTCCTGCTGCAGGACCAGTCGGTTGGCAGACTCTATGTTGAAAGTGCGTTGGAAGTTCTCAGTGGATTTTACAGCCACGCTGACTTCCTCAGATGGCACATAGGCAATTGCGGCATACTTGGCAAGGGCTTGGAGGGCAACTACAGTATCCTGAAGTAAAACAAGCACCTGCTTACTGTTTTGTGAGTCATGAAAATCAACCTGAAGGACCCTGTAACTGACCCCAGTAGCTGAAGCTGGCTTGGGCGAAAGCACTCCCAAGCATATAGAGAACTATAGTCCCCTCTTCTTGAGAAGCTGATGCGGAAACTCTGACAACTTACACATAGGAAATCATCAGTAGCAGGTTGTTATTGAACAACATTGGGCCATCTGGCCATTCTGGAGAATTCATGCTTAGAAACAGAACTTAGCTTCAAGGGGGTTATTCCTAGAATCAAATGGATACTGGCTCATTGTACATTTCATAGCTCTCTTGTTGGAGGAACTAGCGACAACTTGACGGTCCTCGAAAACTCAAACCTTCTGCGGTTATTCTGCAGTCATCTGTGTGATGACCTCTGTCTGGTTGGAGAGGGTACCAGGACCCTTGGACAATCTTTTCTCTCAGTCCAAGGCTTCTTAGCCACTGAGCACACGTTACCTTTTCTTTAGCTCTGAATAAGACACACTGTCACTAAGAGCACATTGTATTATATAGCTTGAAGCTTTCCATTTTTTTAAAAAAAAATTTATATAAATTACAATAAAAAGGGAGAAAATGAGATGCCCAGGAAAACCGTTATGTCCTGCTCTCTATTGTGAGAATTTCTACATACTTGACACTGTCAAATACATATTACAGAATAAAGAGCTCACTTTCCATACCCCGAAGAGAGCAAAAGAGCATGCACAGTTACAGCACTACTGCCCTGTGAAGTAGGAAGGTGGGGTAGCCCTGTGGAGGCTGCAGACAAGAGTCCCCTGGACAGCTCTGTCTGCCCTTTCTGAGCTGGAGCCATGGGATCCATGCTGCTTCACCACACTAAAGCAATTCAACAGAAGGACGTTCCCACTGGCTAAGATTCAGTGTGTGTGTGTGTGTGTGTGTGTGTGTGTGTGTGGTGTGTGCTTGTGTGTGTATGTATATGTGTGTGTATGTATATGTGTGTGATTGTGATGGTGTGTATGTGTGTATGTATATGTGTGTGATTGTGATGGTGTATATGTGTGTGATTGTGATGGTGTGTATGTGTGTATGTATATGTGTGTGATTGTGATGGTGTGTATGTGTGTATGTATATGTGTGTGATTGTGATGGTGTATATGTGTGTGATTGTGATGGTGTGTATGTGTGTATGTATATGTGTGTGATTGTGATGGTGTATATGTGTGTGATTGTGATGGTGTATATGTGTGTGATTGTGTGTGTTAGTGTGTGTATGTGTGTGAGTGTGTGTGTGAAGGAGAGGGGCCTTTTGTAATTATCAAGGATTTTCATGAAAAACAATTCTGTCAGGCACGTGTCACTGACGGTTGTAAAGCCTTCTCTCACTTCTTGACAAAATATTGATATGTATTATAATTACTTAGGTCTAAGCAAGAAGACGTCTTTCCTGATCAAGAATTTCCCTGAAGGGTTGGGGTGTAGCCAGCTGGCCGACTGTGCGCTTAGCAGGTACAAGGCCCAGGCTTTAATCCCCAGCAGCAAAAATTGAAAATAAATAAAAACTTTTTTTTTTTTTGGTTTTTCAAGACAGGGTTTCTCAGTAGCTATGGAGCCAGTCCTGGAACTTGCTCTGTCGACCAGGCTGGCCTCAAAGAGATCCGCCTGCCTCTGCCTCCCGAGTGCTGGGATTAAAGGCATGTGCCACCACCAACTGGTATAAAAACATTTTCAATCCCCAAAGGAAAAACAACAAGCAAAGTTCCCTGAAGTGAGGCATAGTACTTAAAAAAAAAAAACAAAAAAACAAAAAACACCCATTAAATTGGTTTGGTGTTGGTGCAAAAAAAAATTAAAAAAAAAAACAACAAAATGTAGCCCTGCCTGTCCTGGAACTCATTCTCTAGACCAGGCTGGCCTCAAACTCACAGAGATCCACCTGCCTCTACCTCCTAAGTGCTGGGAATAAAGGTTTGTACCACCACCCAGCCTGACACTAATTTTAATAAATCAATTTGTAATTTCCATGAAGACAAGAAATACATTTTCTTCTTCATTCAAGTAATTTTTACATGTTAAATATTTAATTAATTTTCAGAACAGTGTAGTAATGACTAACTACTCTGTTATGAGAAGCTGCACATATGTGCATGTGTGTATTTGTATACATATATAATGAGTGTACTGTAAATTGAACCCAAGGCCTGACCCATGCTAGGCAAGTGCTCTACCACTGAGCTACCCTAAACTTTAAGATAATTTTTGATACATTCAAATTTATTACAAATTCTACCTTTCTTCTTTATCTCCCTCTGCTTCTCTCCTAGTTCAATGAAACAGTCTCCTGGTCTCCCAAGACCTGGGTTTCTTTCCTCTGAATTACCCTGCATACCAAGCAACAGGTTAATCTTTCTGAAGTAACGGTTAAAGATTAAAGCGAGCCACCGTTAACCTCTCGGAATTATGTCCCAACTCGAAGCCTGCCATGCAAGCTCCTCCATCATATGAGCTTCTCTGGTTTCCAGCCGACTTCTGTCCCATTGGCTCCAGCTAAACCAGTTCTCCCAGTAGCCAGTCTTCATTTTTATAGACTGGTGTCTCTGTTGACATCATTTCTTCCTCCTTTTAGTAGTTGCCTATGAAAATTTATATATCCTCTCAGATCCTCTCTTTAATCACTCTCTTGAAAAAATGGTTTTGTTTTTTAAAGTCTAGACTGGGCATGTAGCTCAATGGTAGGTAGTTTGCTTGATCCAATAGGCACACACATATACACACACACTCACACACACCTGCACACACAAAGACCACTCTTACCCTTCAGGTTGATGATATGAATGCATACACACACACACACACACACACACACACACACACACACACACACACACGAGTCTTTCAATTAAATTTGATTAAGTTTTCATCTTTAAGGTGTTTGATTTCAGATCCTCCTTCATTTATATGACATTTTGAGACAGGGTCTGGTTGACCTCAAACTCAGAGATCAGTTCTCTGCCTCTGCCTCTGCAACACTAGGACTAAAGATGTGCGCTCCTTCCTTTGTATGAAGTGTGGCTAGCTTTCCTTCTATGGTATAAGCATTTGGAGTAGAGATTGCATCTTATTAACTTTCCAATACCTGCAATAGTAGAAGGGAACATGTCCATGAACCCTCAATTTTTATATGTACAGATCCCCTAATAGGCTTTATAATTTGTTAACAAATAAATTTTGCCATAATTATGAATGTCCTATTCCTGTTTACATGTTGTCCTAGTTGGGTTTCTCCCACTGTGATAAACACCATGACCAAATGCAATTTGAGGAGGAAAGGATTTATTTGGTTTATATGACTAAACTGCAGTCTGTCATTGAGGCAAGAACTCAAGCAGGGCAGAAACCTGGAGGCACGAACTAAAGCAGAGGTCAAGGAACAATACTGTTTATTGGTGTGCTTTCCTGGCTTACTCAATGCTCTCTGTCCTCTCTCCTCCTCCTCTCTCTCTCTCTCTCTTTCTCTTTTTGTTTTGCTCTGTGTAGTCCTGACTGTCCTAGAACTCAGTCTGTAGCCCTGGCTGGCCTTAAACTCAGAGATCTGCCTGTCTTTGCATCCTGAATGCTGGGAGTAAAGGTGTGTGCCATCGCCTGTCTCAAGCTGCTTTTCTATATCACATAGGACCACCTGCCCAGTGGTGGCACTGCCTGCAGTGGGCTGGGCCCTCCCACATCAATCATTAAACAAACAAACACACCATAGACTTGCCTACAGGCCAGTCTGATAGAGGCATTTTCTCAGTTAAGGATCCCTCTTCCTAGATGGCTTTAGCTTGTATCAAGTTGACAAAAGCTAACCAGCACACATATAAAAATACTCTACAAAGAGAAAACCAAACCTATCTGGTATCACTCACTCACGCTGTAATAGGTCCCCAGACTTTAGCATAACTGATGCCATGTTAGAGATACCATTCTGACCTTAAAACCCAGCATGTAGGCCCCACACATATGTTGAAATGGAAATAAAGACCTAATCCATCAAAGACCTAGTTCTTAGTTCCAGAAAAGCCCTAAATACTGACCTTGCCTTTTGGTTTCTGTAGTTTTGCTTTTTGCTAGGTGTGACAACCAGGATGTGGTTTGTGTACATAAATGACAGAGGACTGTAAGGTTCAGAGCTACAAGGTTTGGGCAAGTTCCCAGTACAGCTGCCAGCCAGCAATAAAGACTTTCTTTTCTGTTTTAAGAGTGTCTGTGTGGGCAGGGCAGCGGTGGCACGCATCTTTAATCCCAGCATTCAGGAGGCAGAGGCAGGTGGATCTCTGTGAGTTCATGGCCAGCCTGGTCTACAGAGTGAGTTCCATGACAGCCAGGACTGTTACACAGAGAAAACCTGTCTCCAAAAACCAAACCAAAACAAAAGAGTGTCTGTGTGGAAGTCTCTGATAGGCTTATCTTAAAACATGTTCACATGACCCGATTTCATTAACCCTTCTGTATATTTTCCATATACTTTTTCTCCATTTCTTTAAGATTATAAGGACCCAGAGGACAAGGGAGATGTTTCTCTATCTCCACAGTTTACCTGACCATGCCAGAGAAATCAGCTGCTCACCTGAGTGGAAGAGAAGCCCCCGTATGCATTGCGTTGCTTGGCTAACCAAGCAACTATGCTAGTGGTCTTGGCTATCTCCTCTTGAGTCAGGCTGTCCTTGGTGAGCTGGGCCAACAGTATGTAGGCTGTAAGCTCTACATCCACTGCCTTAGGCTCAGACCAAGGACTGGCATCTGAAACAGCAGGTTTCTGGCTCCAGTGAACGGAATCACCTATAGAGAAGAAAGCACTACTGCAAAAGTATGCCAAGAGCTGACGGATGTTCCCATTTTCACTTAGTAAACATCACACCTGAAAGTGAAGAAGTGTCAGCCAAGAATCAGTCATGGGTTAGAAAATACCTCTCAGAATCAGCTGATTCAATTAGCCCTGAGTACATGTGCTGTGTATGTGTGTGTGCACGCGCGTGTGCGTATGTGTGCACACAACCACACATAATTCCCTAAGGTGAAGCTGGAAGCTCTATAAATGTTATTGTTGCGGAAATACATGAGGGCCATTCTTGTTAGTTTATAGGTTCTGGTACTAACTCAAATAAGTAATCTGGTGCTAATTCAAAAAACTTCTCATACGAATTTTATGTGCTTAGGGTATTTGCTGCTGCCGAACAAGATTTCAGTAATTTTTCATCATTTACTTCCCTTATTCAAAGGCTAACCATTTTGAAAACAAAAGTGGTAAGATATGTATATGAATGCTAAGCAATCACAGCAGGAAATATGCTAATGAGGGCCATCAAATAGAATAAACCGTAGGGCAATTGAGTAGAATATGGGGGAAAAAAATAAACCTTGATGATGGGTGGCCTGAAAGAAGAGCACATGGATATAAAGAGTGGAAGGAGACCGTTTTAGAAGAAGCTGAGATAATGAATAACTCGACGAGGTCATCTAACAGGGAGAGCAAAACAGGAAACATGTGAGCTACAATACAAGCTAACGCAAGAGAGACAAGTGCAATAAATCAATCTCACGGGGAACAGGTGGGTCCTGCCCACTCTCAACAAGAGTCATGTATGAGACAAAAACTACCCTGAGCTCATGAGAGGGCTGTGTCTTGCTGGTGTCCATATAGATAGAAGCTGAAATTAAATTTCTGTCTGGAAGTATAACTCTACATATATAGAAGAAGAAAATGTACTGATGTTTTCACTAACGACTCTGCTATAACTTCAAATATTTTCTAAATATATGCAAATTGATCTTAGACCAAACATCTCCAAAACGGTTCTATGACACCAATAAATCTGGCCAACTTCAGCAAATACATTCCCATGTTCCAAATATACAATGATGTCTTTGGGGACTTAAAGGGACTTTCTCCCAATGATGAGCTTATGACTCAGCTTCTACCAAAACAAACCCCAAGTCTGAGCATAGGTGAGGCAGAGGACGGCACAGAAAATGATGGCTGACTCACAGCACACCTTAACAACTCCAAAGAATGCTAGCGTGACCACCACACCTGAGACAGTGGCCTGTTGATCTAACTTGAGAAGAAGGGCATTTCTGGTTTCCACTTCTCCAGCCAGAGAGAAGGTATAAGCTAACAGGGCCTGGGTGTAGAGGTTGCTGGTGGAGGCGACAGACTTCCTGAGACACTGCAGGCCTTGTCTCACCATTGGGTCCTAAAAGGTCAAGAGGAACAATTGCGTTCATAAGACATTTCTCATAAGACGGGAGCCAATAAGGGTGTCATCGGATCTTCCTTGACTTTAACAGAGTGAATAGTGGACCAGGGGTTCAGTGGATAAAGTCGCTTGCCACCAAGCCCGATGACCTGAATATCCATAGCCCATGTGGTAGAAGCAGGCAACCAACTTCTACGCGTTGTCTTCTAATCTACACACACACACACACACACACACACACACACACACACACACACACACACACACACACACTAAAATATAAAATATAATGACAGGGTGAATAGGGGCAAAGAAGAATGAGTGTCTCTAGGGGCAGGCAAGACAAGGACTTAGAGAGCTCACATTGACGGTCTTCCCCATCTCCAGCAGTGCAGCTGTGATATACGCAGTCAGGGAAGTCTCATCGTCAACACCACCCTAGGGGGAAGCAGGGAGACGGGGGATCAGAGCTGCAGCCCACACCTCGAAGAATATTGTGCAGGCTGCAAGAAGAAATGTTCTCCTCTGACCCTTTCTGCAGCTCTGCCTGCCCAGGACACACAGTGAGGTAGGAAAGACTTCAATGGAAGCCACAGGAGGAGGCAGCCTGAGATTGCCAACTAGGTGGGCACTTGGGAAATCTCACCGGAGCTAGATTAGAGGTTAGAGGTGGGAGAATAAGTTTATCACGGGAAACTACCCCCCCCCCCCCGCAACCAGGAAGGCAAACCCAGCCCTTAACCAGGGAAGATTAAGTGTAGCCATCCCCTCTCAACACTGTTCCTAGAAAGAGCTTCGGAAATTTGAAGAACTACAGAATCTAAATTATCCTTATTCCATAAATGAGAAAATAAGTACGTAAAAACATGAAATGGCTTGTCCACCGATGCATAGCCAAAACACTCTAAGTCTGGAATTTGAAGTCACGGAGTTTAACTGGTGCTTTCATGCCAAACCACTATGATGAGTTTCTTAATGGGCTGTTTGGCTCTGGTAAGAAAGAAGGATTTAAAAAAACAAAATGAAACAAAACCCTGGGATCTCGTTCCGGTCAACTCCTGTTGTGTGCCTTGAGGCACATGCCAACAGCACCCCAGAATAAAGGCACATGTGACGAAGGCCTGGTCCCCAGCCCGTGGTGCTGTGCGGAGGTGGCAGGACTTTTAGGGGGTGGGCTGTAGGAGGAAGTTAGGTTATTATAAGTGTGCCCTAGAAGGGGGACAATAGGACCCTTCCCTTCCTGTCTATGCCTCTGCTTTCTGTTTTCCACTAAGCCACTGTCCCAGATGATACCCTCCTCCACTCAGGTCTGAAGTGATGGGGCCAAGCAACTATGGACTCAAACCTCTGCAACTGTGATCCAAAACAAAACGTTTTCTCCTCATCTAATTTCCCACAGCGGCAGAAAGCAGACAGCCACAGAGTTGTACAACAGAGGAGGAAGGTGGAGGCTGATATGATCGGCATGAGGATGTGATTTCCCGTGTGCGGGATTATTGGTCCAGGTCTTAGAATAGCAGTGGGAACCATTCCTCCAGGAAAGTTCATACACATCTGTCTCGTTGGGTGTGCTGTGAAATACGCAAGCTCTTCCACATACCCGCACCTTGC
This sequence comes from Ondatra zibethicus, assembly GCA_004026605.1. Taxonomy (NCBI): domain Eukaryota; kingdom Metazoa; phylum Chordata; class Mammalia; order Rodentia; family Cricetidae; genus Ondatra; species Ondatra zibethicus. The sequence goes on from PVIU01000256.1 coordinate 335,082, forward strand.
CCTGTGTTGGGGAGCGTGAGGGTTAGTTAAGCTGCCAGTTTGACGAGATACATAGTCGCCTGGGAGATAAGTCTGTAGGCATGCTCACGAGGGATTAGGTAGGTTAATTAAAGTGGGAAGAGCACCTGAGTGTGGCCAGTCCGTGGGTTGGGGTCCTGGACTGCAAACAAAGAAGGAAATGAACCAGGCGTGAGCGCTCATGTCTCTGGGCTTCCTGATTGCAGATACAATGTGACCTACAGACTCCTCAAGCTCACATGCCTCAGCATCTTCCATCAAACTGTGCACCAAGTTAAACCCTTCCTTCCTTCCTTCCTTCCTTCCTTCCTTCCTTCCTTCCTTCCTTCCTTCCTTCCTTCCTTCCACAATTTTTGTCGGGTATTGTATCAGAGCAACAGGAAAAGTGGCTAACAGAGAAGGAGTAGAAGCAACAAGGGCTGGGGGTGGGCGGGGTCAGGGCCTGGCCAGGCCAGAGCCTTTCGCATCTGGCTTACAGCATGGGAAGTTTACTGCATCTCTGGGCCTTTGTTTTATCTGTAAATGAGATGAATAGCAGCACACGGGTACTTAGCTCACTGATGTGTTATAAACATTCAGTATCAAACAAGTACTGAGAATGGTACCCGGTACAGAGTAAACCCCTTACAAAAGACACTGGGAAATGACTTTGCTTCAGGCCTGAGACAATAGCAAGCGACCCAGAGATTGTCTGGTCCAGTGTCTGGAACTTCAGCTTCTAATGAGATCATCACAGGCCTTCGGCTCTCACTCCCGGTCTCCACTCACGGTGTCTTGGGTAGGAGCCAGGATTTACATTTCAGACAAATTCCCAGCTGATGCCGATGCCCTTGGTCTGAACCCTAGGACGCTGAAGACTTCTCATTCTCTAGACCTCAAGACTGAAGTCCAGACTGGTAGGCACCTGACCGAGACCGCCCACAGCAGGGCTAGACCTGAAAAGGTACTCCTGGACACAGTGGGGAAGCAGGCCCCTCGGCGACCCCCACCTTCATAGCTGTGTGCAGGAGCTTTCCCACATTGTTGTAGCAGCCACTGGCGAGCTGGTTGCCTGCCATCCATTTAAGGGCATCCTGGATGTTCTTGTCATCGATGAAGATGAATTTCTGAGCTTGGCCAAAACATTTTGTGACAAAGGCTGTCAACCTACACGAGGGAAGAAAAAACATAGCAAAAGGGGAACACTCCAGATGATGGCACACAATTCCAGTTTGTTCTGGTTCTAGAAGGGGGCCAAGACACAGTGCATTGGAGATCTAGAAAAGGGTTCACTAAGGCCTGGGGAAAAGAGTGAGGGACTTGACCAGTGAGCAAAACTAAGCAGTATTGAAGGGCAGAGGCTGCGAATAAGAGGAAGGGATTGCAGGGAGAGAGAGAGGGTAGAGAGGGGGTGGTCAAGAGTTGGGTTCTGGAGTATGGAACCTGTCGGGAAGCAGGCAATGTTACCATGTATTGCCATTTCCATCCTGTTCCCCAAAAGCGCTATATGAGCCGTTGCTGTGCTTATACATCAGTTCCTTCTGGTACCCTGAGGAACCAAGATATGTTTTTAGATCTCATGGCAACTTCAACTCACATCGTCAAGATTTGCAAGGATGCAGGAACTTTGGAGACTAAACTTCTCCATAGCTTATCGACCTATTGTAAGCCTTCCAGAAGGGTGTTCAGTGAAGCAAGGCCTAACTTACCTATGTCCAGGAAGCCAACTGCCCGAGACCTGATGTCCTCAGTCAGCAGTCCTGTCTTTTCTAGGTACTGCAAGACATAGATGATGGGAGCGAAAATGACCATGTTCTGTTCGCCACAGCCACTGGGCATCTGCACCAGGCCGTCCAGATGTTGGAGTGCTGTGCCCATGATGTCTCCTGTGATTCAGGTAGAGAAATAAAGGATGTGGATTAAAAAGGAAAGGAGGAACTTTTGTTTGTTTTTTCAAGACAGAGTTTCTCTGTGTAGCCCTGGCTGTCCTGGAACTTCCTCTGTAGACCAGGATGGCCTCAAACTCAGTCTGTCTCTGCCTCCTGAGTGCTGGTATTAAAAGCATGTGCTAGCACCACTCAGCCAGAAGAAATTCATAAGACTTGTGATTTTTTTTTTTGACAAACACATATTAGCTCTGATTTAGTGAGAGCTTGCTGTGTGTCCTAGGGAGAAACTGCAAGTTCACCATGTTTTCTACCTTTTTAAGAGCTCACAGTTAGGAACTGGAAAGAAGGGTCAGCAGTTAAGAACACTGACTGCTCTTGCAGAGGATCTGGATTGGGTTCCCAGAACCTGTATGGTAGCTCACAAGCATCTGTAACTCCAGTTCCAGGGAATCTGATGCCCTCTTCTGACCTCTGTGGGCACCAGACAACAGACATACATCCATACAGGCAAACACCATACACATAAAACAAGACAAGGAAACTAGGGGGTTCACAGTCAAGAGGACAGCATGAGGGGTTCACAGTCAAGAGGACAGCATGAGGGGTTCACAGTCACAAGGACAGCTTTAGGGGTTCATAGTCACAAGAACAGCATTAGGGGTTCACAGTCAAGAGAACAGCTTTAGGGGTTCACAGTCACAAGGACAGCATTAAGGGTTCACAGTTAAGAGGACAGCTTTAGGGGTTCACAGTCACAAGGACAGCTTTAGGGGTTCACAATCAAGAGGACAGCTTTAGGGGTTCACAATCAAGAGGACAGCTTTAGGGGTTCACAGTCAGAAGGACATCATTAAGGGTTCACAGTCAAGAGGACAGCTTTAGGGGTTCACAGTCAAGAGAACAGCTTTAGGGGTTCACAATCAAAAGGACAGCTTTAGGGGCTCACAGTTAAGTGGACAGCTTTAGGGGTTTACAGTCACAAGGACAGCTTTAGGGGTTCACAATCAAGAGGACAGCTTTAGGGGTTCACAGTCACGAGGACAGCTTTAGGGGTTCACAGTCAAAAGGACAGCTTTAGGGGTTCACAGTCAAGAGGACAGCATTAGAAAACAGTTACAATTCTTACAAGCCAGCAAGTCTAATACAGTTCTCTAATATTGGCATGTAAAGGCAGGAGCACACAGGAAAGCACTCAGGAAAGCACACAGGCCGTCTAAGGGAGTACAGAGATTTTACATGTTGCCAGAGATGTTTTGAGTGGCATACCAAACCTGCCATACTTAGCCTTAATACCTAAGCTTCTCAACTGCACATAGATTTACCCCCAAAGGGCACATTCCTCCCATACAAACAACACAGATATTTTCTCCAAGTTACACCTACTGACATAGCACACACCCCATAAGCCAGCTAGCAGGATACTATGACTCATTTGTGTTTTAGACATTAAGTTCAATTCAAATCTATAAATATGTACTCGATATCAAACTGTATTAAAGGAATTTGTCAGAGCAGAAAGGGAAAAGAAATGATCCATGTTCTCAGGGTGAAGATAAATCTCATGGGCTTATACTCCGGAGGAAATGAATGCAGTAGCCAAGTTACTAGTAGGTCACAGTCACAACAGAGAAAGTGACCTGGAAGGAATCTTAGTAGAGGTGAGAGACTAAAGAAAGGACTGGCCAGTCCCCGGCTCCTCCCAGGAGTGACAACTCTACATCACATATCTTAGTCCTATGTCAGTCCTGAGAGGTGTCACTGTCCCTGTTTCACAGAGGGGAAGGAAGGCTGGGGTTATCTGTGACTTTGTTCGGGTCACATAGGGATTCAGGGGCAAGATGACTGCATCAAACTCCATGTCTCATTCCCACTGTTCTCCCAAAGGAGTGAAGTGCCTGTGCAGTTTGTGCAAACATGGCTGCTACCTTCTGAGCTGAACACAGATGCTTCTTTGTTAAAGGGCTGCAGCAAACATTTTATCTTTTCTCTACCTGGGTTATAGATACCTTAAACCGAAATATATATCCAGCATCTGTAACAGCAAGCTTCCTCCTGTCCCAATGACTTCTAAGTTTAAAAGATTTTATTTTTATCTTGCCTCGATTCCTTCATTTTTAAAAGAGATGTATGTTTTTATTGTCTCTCTCTCTCTCTCTCTCTCTCTCTCTCTCTCTCTCTCTCTCTGTGTGTGTGTGTGTGTGTGTAGGTACTCTCAAAGGCCAAAAGAGTGTGCTAGATCCCCTGGAAGTACAGTTACAAGCAAGTTTGAGTCAATTGACATGGTTGCTTGGTCCTCAAAGAGCAGAATGTGCTCTTAACCTCCAGCCCCAAACAACGCCTTTATTTGAAACTAGATTTGTAATCCCATCTGGGCATTGCTCTTGAACAGGCTTCTTCCCCTCCTTCAGACTGGGGATGCTTGCTTCAGGTCCCCACGCTGCCCACACTCTGCCTCTGCAGCCTCTAGCCCACCTTGTCAGAACACCCCGCTTACCCAGAGCAGTAACGTAAGCCTTGGCAGAATCAGGAACAAAGTCCCCAGGGAGCTCCAGAGTGACAGAGTCTGAAACCACCTCTCCTGTGACCACAGAGAAAAGGTGACATGGGTGGTGGAAATCATGAGATTCTGAAGCAAGTTCTGTGAGCTAGGGTTTCCTATGCCCTGTACTCTCCAGTACATCCTATGAGGCGCTGCGTAGTGGTGTTTAAGCTGATTCACAGTGGGTTTGTTTTGCTGAAAATAAATTTCAAGGAGCCATACTAGTGATCCCTTAGGATTTTCTTTTCTTTTCTTTCTTTCTTTCTTTCTTTCTTTCTTTCTTTCTTTCTTTCTTTCTTTCTTTCTTTCTTTCTTTCTTTTTTTTTTTTTCAAACCCTGCCCTTCAGTTCCTTGATCCCAGCAAGGGTAACAGCCCAGGCTCCCTTTTCCCTCCTAGTCCTGCCCATGCCTCTGCTTTGTTTGTTTGTTTGGTTTAGTTTGGTTTGTTTTAGTAACAAGGTCTCTCCCTATGTGACCCTGGCTAGCCTGGAACTCCCAGTTTAGACCAAGTTGACCTCAAACCTGTGGTGATCTTCCTGCCTCTGCGCTCAGCTGGGATTGTAGGCTGCGCCACCACATCTAGCAGACTCCTTTTGTGTATGAAAATCACCTGTTGCCCAAGGGACATCAGCCCAGCCACCCTCTCGGGTCCACCCACCTTTCGGACACAGCAATGAGCTATGAGTCTTCTCCACAAGGATGCCTTCAGGCTGCATGGTACAATGGAGTGAGCATCAGATGAAGCTGGGAGGATGGAGAGGAGGCTCTTCCTCACGCTCCCACACTTCCCTCAGAATGTAAGAGAAAGGACCCTTTCCCAACACAGCCTATGGTCAGAGGAACCTTAAGGAAAGTTTTTTAGAAGCAAGGCTAACAATAGGGTTTGTAATGGGTTAGAAAAGCAACTGATGAGGTCACGAATTTTAATCAGAGAAGCTACCGCTCATTTGAGTATTTGCATTGAGCCTGACATCACACTGAGTGCTTTCATAGGCCACATTAGCTCAAGCAAACAGCTAAGACGGAAAGGCCAACGGAGGAGACCACAGAAACTTCCAGACTGGAGGGAGAGTGTGCAGGCTGTGAAACTGACCGGCAGGGTGGGGCACTGAGCATCCTCTGTGGCTGCCGCCTCTGCCTCTGATAGCAATCCTGAAAGCCGCTCACCTTGACAAGGACTGGCTTGATGAGAGTGTCACTCTGGCCTCTGTTAGGGACAACCCCCTTCTGGCCCCCACAGAGTTCATTGCTGTCTACAATCTTTGTACTGATAGTGAAGTTGACATGACCTGAGGGGAGATAAAGGAAGGGGAGTATCAGCATAACAACCAGAGGGGCCAGCGAGGCCTCTCCCCCTTTAGCCTCTCAAACGGGTGTGGCCCAAACATCACTTGGGACCTTGTCACAGCGCAAGCTCTAGCTCAGAGGCCTGGGATGCAGCCTGGATTCTGCACTTCTCAGGTATTCCTGGGTGATGCCAGGGATGGGCAGGCAGTGTGGAAGGTGACTTCTAAAGGTGCGGGAGTCCTGCAGTTTGATAGTTACCTCCTTTGGGGTGTGGGCTGGATTGAGTGACTCCATTGAGTAAGGTAGGGTGGCTTTTTTTTGTTTGTTTGTTTGTTTTGTGTGTGTATGTGTGTGTGTGTGTGTGTGTGTGTGGTTTTGGTGCTGAGGGTGGAACTGGGGGCTTTGTGACATATACTAGGCCATCACTCTGCCATTGAGGCAGGTCCCCAAGTGACTCATTTTTAGTGATGAGATAGAGCAGAAGTAATGGGTTAGCTCTTCTGATTGTCACACAGAGGCCGCAGGTTCTCTCTGGTGTGCAGACTTGCCAGCCCTGGGCTCTGGAGAACAGCTGCTTTGTGGTGAAGCAGCCCAGAGAAGACCCCTGTGAGACGTGGAATGGGGGCTGCTGCTCACGGCTGAAGCTAAGAGTGTGGCATTGGGTCCATGAACCTGCCAGAAACAGGGCCTCTGAAGTAAGCGGGTCTTCTCTCAAGTCTTCAGGTGAGCCCACAGCCGTGGTTTATGACACGCGTTAGTGCCACGTAAACCAGGTGTGGTCATGTATGCCTATAAACCTAGTACTTGGGAGCTCAAGGTGTGGATCCGAAGTTCAAGACCATCCTCAGCTACATAGTAAATTTGAAGCCAGCCCAGAATATATGTGGCAGTGTATAAACAAGTAAATATTTGTTCTTCCAACCCACTAAATTTTCCAATAGTTTATAACTATTAAATCAAAAGGCCATCTTTTGATTGCAGGGATTTACTCCATGAGAAACAGCCAGTGGGTTGGTAGGAAGATTGAATGAGTTAGTACAGGGGCTGGAAGGATGGCTCAGTGGTTAAAATCTCCAGCTGCTATTGTAGAGGACCCAGGTTCAGTTCCCGACATCCACATGGCGACTCACAACCACGTATAACACCAGTTCCAGGGATGTGATGCCTTCATCTGACCTCCCCAGGCTCCTGTATGCACACGGCACATGGTATACTCTGGCACATACACATAAGAAATAATTATTTTTTAAAAATGGGTTGGTATATTAAAGTAGTCGGTACAGTGTTTGTCCCACAATAGGTCCTTGTCCTATTGTAAATACCAAAAGCTCTCCTTTCCCGCTCGGAGTAGTCTTGATTGGGTTCATCTGTTTGCTCATCTCTTGGAGCCTTTGCTTATTTACTTATCACACAGCCTCAGAAGGGAAAGGGTGGAGGCAAATAACAAGGAGGGAAGCAGAAACAAGTGAATGCGGCAGGAAAACACAGAGGGCTCGGGTCCTGTCGGCTTCCCCAGCCAGTTAATCCTCTCTTACCCAGCCTGACAGCCGTGATATCCCAGTGGAAGGTTTTGGCTTCGTCGGCACACAGGCAGCTGGAGGCCTGACTGTCTGCCCTTGACTCCACCTGGTACTCCTCGGATGGGGCCAGGTGAGTCTGAATCTGAACGATTAAGAAAGAGAAGGCACTAGAGTGGAGCTCGGAAGTGCAGGCCTGGAAACCCTAAGGCCTTGGAAGGCTGAGGCAGGAAGAGTGAGTTCAAGGCCAGGGGAAGCAACTTTGTGAGCCTCTATTTCAAAATAAAAGCAGGCTGGGAGGTGGGAATAGGGTGAGAGAGGATAGTGGGAGGTGGGAGTGGCCAAAACTCATGTATGGAATTGTCAAAGAATAAACATATAAATAAATAAATAAAGTAAGTAAGTAAGTAAGCAAATAAGCAAATAAATAAATAAATAAATAAATAAATAAATAAATAAATAAATAAATAGATGAGTGCTGGCAGGTAGCTCAGTGGTCAGACATTTGGGCCAGGGTGCTTGAAGCCATGTGTTCCACTCACAGTATGAAGGAAGGAAAAAAGGGAGGTGGGAGGTGAAGGGGTAGTGACTTAGGGACTCCGGGCTTGTGACACGCACAAGGCATCGCTCTGGGAAGTCTGGCATGCTTCCAATCATGGTGGGCCTACAGGGCCCTACTGCTTCCTGCAGCCCTGGTCTCACCCTGATGCAGTCCTTTAGATAGTTGAAGACGGTGGCTGTAAGACGGAAGGATTCCCCACGAACGACTGAGTAAGGCAGCATCAGGTCAACAAAGAACGGCTGGAAAGCGGTCAGCCCAACAGTAGGGGAAAGGCCAAAGCCTCTGGACTGGGAGGTGCAGAATGTCATAGCCTTCCATTCGGTGATGCTATCAGGAACTGTGACCTGGACCACCTTGTTTCCTGAGTTACTGGGAACACAAGAACCCGAGTGAGGCGCGGGAGCTGAGCGCATTCTAGAGAACTGATCTGCAAACGGAAAAGTAGAGCCGCCTGCTCTGGGTGAGTCCCCGGGTGAGGGAGATGTGCATATACGGGAGAGGGAAGGGGTGGCATGGTTCTGTGGCTTGTGGCTTGCCAAAACGGGCATGTAGTCAGTGGTTCTAAGCACCGGTGTGCATTTGGGGCGAGCATGCAGTCTGCACGACGTGGGTGTGAGATGAGTCTGTTCTTAGTGCTTGTTTTGGGACCCTGGGGGAGGAGTTCCTGACACTGAGATTTTTGAAATGACGATTCTGAGTTTTCTGCGGTCTCTACCGCATCTCTTACCCGACCGGAAACAGTTCCCACAGCCAGGTCTCTGGAAAGTACTGGCGGACCTGAGAACCCTCTGTTTGCGGCGAAGGCGATGCGAACCCAGCCCCCCGGGCAACACTGCCACCTGCTGACAAGGTTTAGAAGACAAATTTGGAAAACGAAAGACTCTGATTATGAGACTGCTAGTAAGAAATTCATATCAAACTAGAGAGTTCATACAAAGCAAAGGACCGCCAAGGAGAGGAGAGGTAGAAAGGTCATTGGGGAAGTATGGACCGAGAGCTGAGACCAGACTGGACAGATAAGGGACCCAGGTTTCAAAGCTCTTCCTGGAAAGACACTCTGGAACCGTCTTGCATCTATGACCCAGGACCAGTCTGAGTCCAAGGGCAGAAGAGGTTTTCAGAGTCCCGGGGCCCAGGCCAGCAGCTTACCTCCATCCATGTCAGTGGGGCTGTAGAGAGGACGGTGGTGGCTGCAGTTCACTGGCTTCTTGATTTTGGCATTTGATAGAATTTTCAAGCCCATGTCCTGACAAGCACCAAAGAGATCAACAAATTACGTGTGAAGGTGTCGTTACCCTACGACCCGACCTATGGTCAAGGAGATCCGTCCTCAAAGGTTCGAATCCAAATATGCTTTTGTTGTTAATGGTGAGACTAATGGTTATCACCCAGCATTCAGCCACGGAGACCGGACTCCTTATTAGGTCACTTGTGGTCTGGGTGTCAGCTCAGTGACAAAAAACATGAGTGGCATTCAGGGCCTTGAGTCCCATCCCCCAAACCACAAAGAAAGGAAGATAACAATGTGTGAGACTTCAATGTGAGTAATAGGACTAACTAGGTCAATCTTAAATTCATTAAAAATAAAGATGTTTATGCTTCTCCCAAATGTCACTATGTCCTCAGTATTTGACTTCTGAGGGCCGAGACCATACCGGATTAATCAGGCCTACAAAAATACCAGTGTTATGGAAAGGCAAGCATTAGGAAGAACACACAGAAGAAGAAGACGTGGAGACATGACCTCAGACATCTCCTGGTTGGACTTGGTTCACACAGTGTCCCAAGTCCTGCTCTTAAAACACGTATCAACTGTTTTATGTGACAACACAGACCTCTGGGTTACCTCCCCTACTGTCCCTTCTCAAGTGTCACCTGTGAGGGCCATGGAAACAGTTCTAGGACAGCCTCACACAGTGGTCCCTTTCACCAGACAAGTTTTCCAGACAGAAGAGCCTTAGAGAGACTATCTCACATGTCAGAGCCTCTCCCACATTCCTTCCCGCCAGTGCCCACGTGAGCCACTCTGCTTTCTTAGATGTGACTTTCCTGTCCCCTGTTCCCACAGGTAGTGTCACGGCATCTACCTGAAAGAAGCTGAACAGGTCCACACCTTCAGAGAACCAGGGTCTCCAGATGATTGAATGACTCCTCAGTCCCTCTCTGGGCACAGGATCAGAGAGGGGTCGAGGAAAGTCCCATGGGCTGAATGCTGGGCACTCGTCATATTCAGCCACTTGGTAGGGGTAAGAATTGTACCAGGATGGAAACATCCCGTAGACCTGCGATGGGGCGGGGAGAAAAAGCCTGACTCAGTACAGCAGGTGGGAGCCACGCCCGGTCTGATGCCACGGCTCATGCTGTCTCACTTCACTTGAACAGATTCTTCTACTTATTCTGCCGTAACCTCTATGGCACTTTCCCGGAGCCTCGTGCCTCCTGATTCACCCTTCTTCCTTCTCAGCTTCCATATTACTATGTCCTTCAAATACCTTTATTTTATTTTTCCTTCCTTCTTTCCTTCCTTCCTTCCATCCCTCCTTCCTTCTTTCCCTCCTTCCTTTCTTCCTTCCTTCCTTTCTGGCCTCACTATATAGCCCAGGCTGGCTATGAACTGGCAGCCTCACCCTCTCTAGTGCTGGCTTTACAGGTGTGTGCCACCACACAGGGCTCTACTTTCAAATGACAGCTTTTCTAGCACCTTTCCTCGGGGTGTTACTTCCCCAGGACCCCTCCCCACCGCCGTGTTCGAATGCGGCTAAACGTTCTCTCCACCATCTCCTTTGCCCCGGACCACCCCAGCCCAGTCCCAGACCACTCACAGAGCTGTTGCTCAGCTCGCTCTCTGGCCTGAGGAGTAGAACACTCTCATCCACAGCCCGGACCGCACACAGGGACCCAGGCGCCGCCTGCAGCTGCAACTCCACCTCTGTTCCTGGGAGCTGCTGGGAAGGTGAGAAGCCAATGGAGACCTGGGGAAGAGAAACGCACGCAGTGGATCAGCCCAGACAGCGGGAAAAGCAATGGGACCTGGATAATCAGACAGCAGGCCTCTGCCTGGGATCTAACCTATTCTATCACTGTTAGATCACTTTTTAATTTTTTTTATAATTTATTTAAGTTTATTTTAGGTGCCTTGATGTGAAGATGTCAGATCCCCTAGAACTGAAGTTACAGACAGTTGTGAGTTGCCATGTGGGTGTTGGGAATTGAACCTGGGTCCTCTGGAAGAACAGCCAGTGCTCTTAACGGCTGAGCCATCTCTTCAGCTCCACTGTTAGATTACTTATAACGTATATTTCTTTGATACTAAAATGTTAGACAAGAGATGGGAAAAGTAGAGAAACTGATAAAGTTTAGAAGAAAAAATGGGGCCAGGAGGATATATGGCCAGCTGTGGTGACATATGCTTTTCTAATCCCAGCACTTCTTGGGAGACAGAGGCAGGAGGGAGGCCAGCCTGGACTACATAACAAGGCCCTTGTCTCGTCTCACAAAATAAAAAGAAGAGAAGTGAAGGAGGAGAAAGGGAGGGAGAAGGGAGAAGGAAGGGAGAGAATGTATGGACCAGAACACGCCTACTGGAGCAGCCTGACTATAGTTTAGACTGTTCCTGTCCCTGAACTCATCTTACCCACCCCCGGCTCTGGTGTGACTTCAGGAGGGGAGAAGAGGAGAGGAGGCAAGGGGGCTGGGGGGACCAGTGCGGGGAGAGACGGGTTTCAGCATAGATCTAAACCACTAAAGACACAAACACAGTGTTACAACCCCATCCATATTCTCTTTAGATTGCACTGAACCCGACTGATCTCCAACTCCATCAGAAACGAGAAGAGAGCTTTCTCTTCACCCAGCTCACTTTCATGATTCTTCTCATGGCCGCCTTACCTGATTGTCGAAGCACATCTCCATGGAGAACTGAATTTTGTCGGCTATGACACCTCCGCTGGGGAGTATCGTGTAGATGACGAGGGAAGGGGAAGGGGCCATTCTGGAGGTGAAGGTCAGTGAGAGGGAGAAGGAGCCTTTTGGTCCTAAAGAGGAAGAGGGGCAGAGGAGCAAGGCTGCACGCGCACCCACCCACGCTCTTCTGCAGTGTCTGGGGAGGCCTCAGGGTCCTCGCTGTCCCTCCTTTCTCACGCTAGTCTCTCCTCCAGCTGCCTCCGCACACAGGAGCTCTTTCTCCAGGACTGTCCCACATCTCTCTGCCAGAAGCATGTGCACTCACTCACCTTTCTCTTTAACCTTCAGGTGCTTCTGCCCCTCCATCTGCAAACTCCCTTTCCCTGTTACCTACCAAAGAGGAGAGAAATAAATAAGAGTCCGGTAGTCAGTGTCTTTGCTCTGGGCCCTACCTGGGGAGCATACCTGTCTCCCACCATGAACTCCAGCTCCTTGCCCACTTCCAGAGCCTGCACAGTGCCTCGCCTAGCAGCTATCTGCTTATCAGAGGCAGGGTGCCGCCTGCCCACAGGACCTGATGGCTGGGCTCCAAGTAGAGGCTTGGCTGAGAGCCAATGAAGGTGGTGAGAAACAAAGGACAAACAGCATAATAATAATAATAATAATAATAAAATAAAAAAAAGATCCCTCACAGCAGAAGTCCAGGACATCTCTAGGATCTCTAAGTTGTATTGTTTTATAATCCTTGTTGTATAAAGTCAGCTAAAGCCCATCCTCACGATCATTCTTTACTACAATTCAATTCAGCGGAAGTGAATCTTCTATTGTCCAAGCTGATCTGGCTCACAGGAGAACGAGTGCCGCTTCCCAAGCATTCCCTGTGTGTTCTCACTTGAAATAGAACCTCCACTTCCCCCAGTGCTCACTGCCAGTTCTCAGCCACCACCTGGCTCTCAGGACGCCTTCCTCGGCCCAGTCCCCCAGCCTTGCCTCCCCACCCTGTCCTGAGAAGGCTGTCTGTATTCTCACTGTCACTTATTTTCTTCACAACCCTCCCCATGTTGCCAGGTCAGGATGGGTGTTTTTAGCTTGCTAGAGACGGTGAAATGACAGACACAATCGGTCTGATTCAGAGGAGGCAAAGTCTCAGAAACTGAGCCTAAGGGAACAGAAAGATTCAGTCTACGTCATGCCCGCTGAGGTTTATCTGAGCCTAGTTCCTTTTGTCAGTAACATGCTTATCTCTACATGCTGCTTTCTGCCTCTCAGTTTGGGATTTTGTTTCCCCACTGAGGCTGCTGTCAGGGTCAATTTTCAGTTTATAACATTGCTTTGAATATTTTTTTTAAAGATTTCTTTATTTATTATGTACACAGTGTTCAGCCTCCATGTATGCCTGCAGGCCAGAAGAGGGCACCAGAGCTCATTACAGATGGTTGTGAGCCACCATGTGGTTGTTAGGAATTGAACTCAGGACCTCCAGAAGAGCAGTCAGTGCTTTTAACCTCTGAGCCATCTCTCCAGGCCCCATTGCTTTGAATATAATCCAGAAGCCGGGCAGTAGTGGGCATGTCTTTAAATCCACCACTTGGGAAGCAGAGGCAGGTGGATCTCTGTGAGTTCAAGGCCAGCTTGGTCTACAAAGCAAGTTCCAGGACATTCAGGGATACACAGAGAAACTGTGTTTCAAAAAACAAAAAGAAAAGAAAAGAAAAAAGGATGTAGTGCAGGGCTGGCAGGATACAGGCTCAGTGAGTAAAGAAGCCTGTGTTCAAGCCCCAGAACTCACAGAAAGGTAGGAAAGAGAGAACCAGTTCCACAAGGTTGCTCTCTGGTCTCTGTGTGCTCACCATACATGCACGCATGCACACGTACACACACTGTATTATGATTGTACATGGCAGTGAAGGGCTAGGGGTACAACTCAACAGTAGAGTACTTGCTGGGTTCAATTATCAGCAGTAACCCAAACGCTAATTAAAAATTGAGCAATGAAATACAGAATGAAATCGTTTGAGTCCCACATTCTCTTTCCCTCTGTTCCCACTCAGCCACCTTGCTCCAACCCTGGCCGGCAACATTTTCTCAGTTGACTTCTCGTTTACTTTTCCTACATAGTTGCAATGGGTTTCTTCTTTAAAAAAAAAAAAAAAAAAACTCTTTGTCTTTAAGCCCCCATCCCTGGCTTTATTTCAAGATGGTGCAATACAGTTGCCAGTACAGGTTTACGCACCAACAGCGGAAGCAAGAGAGGACGTCACCGACAGTTTCTACACAGATCTACAGACTGAGGTCAGCAGGGCACATAAGAATGGCACACTAATAGTTACGGGTGACTTCAGTACAGGAGTGGGATCCGGAGAAAGAACGGACTATAGTGTCAGGGGGACTTATGGATTCGGACAAAGGAACAATAGAGGGGAATGGCTGCTTGAGCTCTGCTATGCAAATGATTTGTACGGATCCACCACAAAATTCAAGCGGGCAAGACCATCAAGATGCTGGACGTGGGGATCCCCTGACAAATGCACACACAGCCAAATTGACTACATTCTGGCCAACAGGAAATGCTTATCTAGCATCCAAAACAGCAGATCATTTCCTAGTGCTGACTTAGGGTAGATTATCAACTTGTTATGGCTAACGTTCAACTGAGATTTAGGAGAGGCACGGGCACGCCAGGCAAGACAAACCGGAAGATCGATCGTAAACAACTGATGAACCCAACTGTACAGAGAGAGTATAAGAGAACTGCTGAAAACCAGTAAATTGTTAAATAACCCTTTACAAATATAGAGAACAAATGACAGAAAATCAAAAGCTATGCGGGCGGCTTCAAAGGAGACGATTGGTTATGCAAAAAGGGCAACACCAGTAGAATGGCTTACTGTAGAGAAGATCAACCCGGCAGAAGAAAGAAGGAAGCTAACGGGCAAACGAAGAGGCAACTCGCAGGCAGCAAAACACCACAGCTATCTGTGCCAGGAGGTCAAAAGAAGAGTGAAGGATAGAGAGCTGTAGGTCCAGGTATATGCAAAGAGGTCAAAGAGGCCAGACACATCTTATCTACGAAGCTATCAGATGGACAACAGCCAGACGTGCTCTGCAGATTCGGGTGATGAAAGATGAGCAAGGCGATTTCTTAACAGAACCAGGAGAAGTAAAGCAAAGATGGAGACAATACTTTGACACCTTATATAATGACCCTAATGCTGTCAGCATAGACGACAACGAGAAACACTTCAGCAGCACTCAAATGCCAGAGGCAATGAGGAAATATTAAATATGGACAGGAGTGAGACAGAGGAAGCTGTCAGGACAGCAAAATGCAAGAAGGCTCCAGGAGTGGATGACATCATGGTGGAGGAGCCAGAAGCGGCTACAATAGGCTCAGGGTCCGAGGAGCTTCTCAGACTCTTCAGAGAGATATGGGAACACAAAGTGATTCCCACGGAATGGAAGCACTTAGCCACAATTCCCATACACAAGAAGGAGGAGAAGCTGGACTGCTCAAATTACAGGGGCATTAGTCTGTTGTGCCATAGCAGTAGATCTTTTCCATTATCCTGCAAAGGATCAAGGGCAGAACAGAGGAAATCCTAGCAGAGGCCCAGTGCAGATTCAGAGCTAACAGGAATACAATTGATCAGATCTTCACTTTGAGGAAATTGGCAGAAAAATACGAAGAATTTGGAAAAAACATATGTCTGTTAAAGGTATTTGACAGCATTTGGAGAAAAGGAGTTTGGGAAACCATGAGGTTCTACAGGTACCCAGAGAAAATCATAATACTAGAAAATGCCTGTAAAGATAGCTTTGCATCAGTCAAAGTCTGTGGAGAACTAAGTGATCAGTTTAAGACAATCGTAGGAGAATTGCAGGGATGCATCCCTCTCACCACTGCTCTTCAATATATTCCTGGAGTTAATAATAGCAACAGCCCTGGAGGAGGAGGAGATAAGCGTGCAGATAGGTGGCGTGCAAATTAATAACTTGCGTTTAGTCGATGATACAGCACTACTTGCTGAGAGTCCAAATGAGCTGCAGGCCATGGGAAATAGAGTGGTGGAAGTCAGTGAAAACCTTGGCATGGAAGTAAACATCGAGAAGCCTGAGGTACAGCACATGGGAAGGGCACATGAGGATTTTAACATTGTAATAAAGAATCAGAACCTCAAGCAAACAGTCAACTTTGTCTATTTGGGAGGAGACCTATGTTAAAAGGAGGGAACTATTTCAGATGTCAAGAGGCGAATAGGGAAAGCGAGGGCTGCATTCCAGGCACTAGAAAAGATCTGGTCAGCAAGAGACATAACGACAACAAAATTACAAGTTTATGAGACACTTGTCTTGAGCTGCCTTCTTTACAACTCTGAAACCTGGACAATGAAACACTCCTCAGTACAGTGGCTGAATTTGTTTGTGATGGCATGTCTCAGGAGGATTCTAGGCATCACATGAAGGGATAGGCTGCACAGAAATGACATTAAGAAACGTCTCCAACTACAGAAGAAAGTAAACTACAGGATACAGCGATGGCACTTGAGATACTTAAGCCATGTTATGAGAATGAATGACAGTAGAAACCTGAACATAGTACTACTTGGAGGAGTGCATGGGATAAGGCGAAGAGGAAGGCCCAAAAAACCCTGGGTAGACAGCATAAAGGAAGAGCATGGAGCCTTGGGTGTGACAATAACACAAACATCTAGGACTGCCCAGGACAGGAACAACTGGAGAACAGCCATAAACAGACTGCCCAGGTATGCTTAAGCATTGCCGGGGCATAAAATATGATGATGGTGTGAAAATCCTGAACACATTACTTCATCCAGGCTTCACTGATTGCTCAAGTACAGAATTGTAGCTGAGGAGTGCTTAAAGGATTAACTGTGTGCTGCTTGAAAGACTGAGTTGAAAAACGACTGTAAAAACCTTTTATTCTTTTGCCTTTTCGAGACTGGGTCTTGCTGTGGAGCTTAAGCTAGCCTTGAAGTTGCAAGCAATCCTTCTGCCTCTGCCGCCTTAGTGCTGAGACCACAGGCCCGGAGACCACACGCCTACCTGGGTTTTGTTGGTTGGTTGTTGAGATGGGATTTTGTGTAGCCCAGGCTGGTCTTAAACTTCTGATCTCCTGTCTCTACCTCCTGAGCGCTGGGATTCTAGGTATACACCACCATCCCCAGATTTCTGATGTCTTAACTTTTGAAACGTCTCTCTAAAATTCAGCAGTCATGCAGATGTCCTGCCTTGTCTCTTCATCAAGGCATCTGTCTCTCCTCTCTGGCTGACTCCGTCTCAATAGCCTTTCACAAGCCCCCATTTCCCAACTCACGTAGTAGGAGACAATGACTTCTTGGTTTGGGCTAGCATCCTCTGGATCAATGGAATAGTCCACTAGCACCTCCTGGGTCTGGCCACACCTCACCAGGCCACTTGGCTGCCGGATGCCCAGGAAGCTGCGGGTGGTGCTGTAGAAGGGTTGCAGGTGCAGATAGGCGTTTTGGTAGTAACGAGGAACTTCCTCTGGATTATATACCCAATCTTCCAGTTGGAACTTGCCCTGAAAGGAGAAGAAAAGAGGAGAAAAGAGAAGGGAAAGGAAGGGAAGGGAGGGAAGGGAAGGGAAGAGAAAGGAAGAAGAGGAGGAAGAAGAGGAAGAGGAGGAAGAGGAGGAAGAGGAAGAGTATTCTGTGAATTCCTAATCACAGGGCTCTTTCTTTCCAATTTTCACTTCCTGAGAATGACAAATGACAAGTGGGCATTTTCCTAGAGGCCCGGCCGAGGACAGATGGGCCATCTACAAAATGGTGTGTGCAGGAAGATTGTGATGTAGAAGGCAAGGGCAGGAAGGCTGAGTAGAGTTGTAGGGCAATACGCCATCTTAAGATTGGTGCCAGTTGGGCTGGAGAGATAGCTCAGTGGTTAAGAGCAGGGCCTGCTCTTCCAAAGGTCCTGAGTTCAATTCCCGGCAACCACATGGTGGCTCACAACCATCTGTAATGAGGTCTGGTGCCCTCTTCTGGCCTGCAGACATACACACAGACAGAATATTGTATACATAATAAATAAGTAAATAAATTAAAAAAAAAAGATTGGTGCCAGTTGGGTAGATAAGCATGACCAAGTTTATATTTCAGGGATAAGAAAACTAGGTATAGAGGATGAGGAGGTTGAAAAATAGTTATTTCTGAAAGCAACGATTGACTGAAGCCTGGAATCCAGTTAAATTAGCTACAAGACAAATTGTATGAACTTGTTTAGTCAGTACTGCTGGATGACTCCCACAATGGCTCCAGTTTGTCCTAGATCTGTACCAATATTTTTCACCAGGTAATCATACAGTGTCCTCCTATGTGTCCGCCACATAACTCACTGACGGCGACAGGGTCAGCATATGCCAACCAGCCACTTGGAAAAGCCCCGGTGGGTCAGCTCTGGTCCTTGTGCTTCCTCACGGCTGTGAGCATACACACTGACTAGCAGGCTCGGATATGAGAGGCGGAACACCAGCTTGCAGCCAGCGGGCCCATGGACATACACAAAAGTCTCCCAGGATCATCTGCCACGGGACGGATGGGTAGTGAGTGCCTTCCGGTCTATAGCAGCGATGTGGGACTGCTTCGCGGCACTCACTGCTCAGCCGTCCAGCTAATCACGAGTATAACCAGCCTTCCTTCCACATCGTCTGGAACCCGCTTGCATCATGAGTGTCCCCCAAAAGCCTTGTGTCGAGGGCTTGGTTTTCAGCCTGTGGCACTACTGAAAAGTGGAATAACCTTTAGGAAAGGTGCCCTTGAAGGGATATTAGACCCTGGTGCCCCACCCTCCCCAACCCCACTTTCTGGCCATCGTAAGTTAAATACTTGTCCCCTACCCTCTGTTCCTGCCATGACACACTGTGCCACCACAGACCCAGAGCAACAGGGCCACGTAATCATGGACTAAAAACCGTGGAACCATGAACCACATTAAAGGTTTTCTCTTTTTTAAGTTGGTTATTTTAGGTGTTTAGTCATGTGGTTGAAAACTGACCCCAGAGAGTCATTTTTACAAGTAAGAGGGAAAGGGAGGAGGAAGGCTTTACTCTGAACCACTTCCCTTCCTACTTGGGTTTCAGTCCATCCTCGATCAGAAAGGAGGACAGACTATAAGTGGGGTAGCGATTCGGGTATGAGGGTTTTCATCTGATTAATACTAAAAATAGAAAGAGTCTAAGGGAAACCTTTTGTGGGACCAGCGAATGACAGAGTGGGTGCTACATGCCAAGGGAGAACTGCAAAGAGAAATCTTGAGCCTCTCCTTGGGGGGGGGGTCCCTCTCTCATCTGGGATGCTGCTTCCCCAAGGGTTCACCTCCAGAGAAATATCTGTCGCATTCCAGGTGGCTGTGTCCAGCGTGAAGGGAGCAAGGCCGTCGTTGTCAGTAGTTAGCGTCTGCGTGGTGGTTCCATTTATTCCATAAACCACCAAGAATACCTGATGATTCTTGAGGAGGGAGTCATCATGGCCTCTAACTCTTATCTGAGGGGTGAAAGTTACCGAGGTATTAAAGTTAAGTTCAGAGGAGACCTCCTGGGTCGGAGGCAGAGTGAGGCGACAGCAGAAACTCTAAGAACACATTTCAGGAAAAAGCCTGGGAAAAGAGGGATGCGACTCAAGCTTTGAAAAACCCATTGAAGTTGTTGGTTTGGTTTGGTTTTTAAGAGGAGGTCTTAGGCATCCCTAATTGGCCTTGGATTCTTTGTGTAGCCAAGAATAACATTGAGCTTCTGTTCCTCCTGCCTCTACTTCCCCAGTGCTGAAATGACAACCATTCACTGCCACACCTGGATAATGGGATTCTGGGGCTGAAGCCACAGCTGGGTTTGTGCATGGCAGGCAAATACTCTGACAACTAGGCCATGTGCCCGGGCCTAGAAACATAGAAGTAACAGCCTGAGTTAGCCCGGTATAGAACTTGGTTTGCTATGTAGCCTTTCACTGGCACAGACCCCTTCTGAGGCTCTGTGCATTGTTTGGAGTCTACTTAAATGCTGGTTTATTTATTTATGTCTATAGGTTCTGGCTATCTAGATCAGCTAGCCTCAAACAGGAGGGTCTTTTTCTTCCTTTTATTTCTTTTCTGTTTTGTTGTTGTTTGGTTGGTTGGTTTTGGTTTTTTTGAGACAGGGTTTCTCTGTTTAACAGCCCTGGCTGTCCTGAAACTTGCTCTGTAGACCAGGCTGGTGTTAATCTTGTCCAGATACAGGAGCCCAGGCTAAATGATTTCCATGGAGTACTGCAGCTCTTAAATTCAAAGATCTGGACCTTAGGAGATGACTCAGCAGTTAAGAGCACTGGCTGCTCTTGCAGAGGACCCGGCTTCAGTTCCCAGCACCCACATGGCGGCTCACAGCCATATATGAGCCCAGTTCCAGGGGATCTGGCACACTCTTTGGTCCTCCACAGGCACCAGGCCACATGTGTGGTACAGAGACACACATGCAGGAAAATCACCAAAGTAAATTAATAATAATGATAATAAACTTTTAGAAAGAGGAAGAGAGAAGGATGACGACTCCACCTCTGGTCTTACAAATGGCCTAGAATTTCACTCTGATGTTGAAGGCACCAAAAAAGGAGTTAAGATGCTCATTGCGGACAGATTGGTCATATGAGAGACCTATTGAAAGTCACTCTCTCTTGTGTCAGTTCTGTCATTGGTAAAGTGGGGCCAAATGACAGTGTCTACCTCATAGAAATGTTGAAAGGATTAAATACATAAAGGGACATCAAGCATCTAGGGCAGCAGGAAGGAGGTGGGAATGACTAGTTCAGTTTGATGAGTCTTTGATGTTGGTTGGTTGGCTTGTCTCGGTCTGTGAAAAGACAAATTAGCCTACCTTCCCACTGAAGGGAAAATTGGGGTAATAGAAATTATTAGTGTCTTCGAAGGTCATGGATCCCATCTTTGAGGAAATGGAGACATCCTGGGTGGTATTGGCCTCCAGTCCTGTAGAAGGAAACAGATATGCCATGTCTTGAGTCTTGGGATTCTCATCTTCATGTTGAACATAAAATTCCAGAGAGGATGGTGTCATGGGAAATACGAAGCTATTTTTCTGACCAAATGTCAAAGCAAATCAACTCTATCTCCCCAAGCTTTGGGGGAGATAAGTAATAGATGGCAGAAATGTCTTGGGACTCCCCTGGACTAAGGACTAGGAGTAGGGTGCCCTGATTGTATTTATGAGTTATTGTTTTTAGACAATTATATTGGTATAGATTTCTGTATATTGATAAAAAGTTAAATTATATTAAATATTGTATACATGTATGCTTCTACCTCTGTTTAAAACATTGTTTATGTATTTATATATATTTACCATACTGCAATGTACATTACTACCTCCGATTAAGATACTTATACATTGTTTATATTTGAAAGTCATTGTCCTCATTTATTGCACAGTTTATTGTCTTAGTCTTTAAGTTAGATAGGTATCAAAAATTATAGATCAATAGTCATCTATGTATGTTATATTTATGATTAAACTAATCAGATTCTTTAGATACATAAAGATTATATTCAGTATAGATAAATAATCTTCAACCTCTTCAAGAAACTGTAAAAAATGGCCTTTAATCTAATTTAGAGTTTCGTAGTTTCGCAACAATGAAACACAATCGCTCCTGACAACACCAATCTATTCCCGAGAGAATGTTGAGCACCAAAGACACTCCACCTGGGCCTTTCTTCTTGACAAAACTGGCCTCTGGGCAAAAAAATGCCCATACCTCAACCACTGACAGAGATACAGAGTATCCATAAATGGATAAAACAAAACTGTCATATCCTACCAAAACAGAATAAGATAGTTTTAAAAAGTTTCTTACTTTTAAAAATGGTATGTCAATTACTTTAGGCCTTAGCCAAAGTTGTTCACTTCAACATTACAAATAAAACTTTGGGTGATTGCCCAGGTAGTCAGTTGTCTCTGTCATTTGTTGCACATTTTAAAAATTTCCCGATTACACTTCCTGTCCACTCAAGTAATATTGTTTCCCTTCTCAGATCTCTGATAAAATTAAAGATTAAATAATTATAGTTACCCTCCTCACAGTTTAGCCAAACTTAATTTCAATATAATAGTTAGACTCCTTAAAATAAAATGTTTATTAAAACTTTTGTTATACATTCCTTACTTAATATTGTTTATTGTTTGTAATTTTGTATTTGGTGTCTGTTCCTATTGTATATAGCTATGTTGGGTTTGGATTGATCTTGTTTAAACAAAAAGGGGAGATGATGGGGGAAAAGCCACTAGCCAATCATATCAAGTTGGGTGTGGCCACTTGGACCCCAGGTAGAAAATCGAGAGAACACAGGTGTGCTCTCTCTCCATGCGGTGTCTGCTGGATGGATAGGACTGCGGCGTGAGTGGCGTGAGTTTCCCCCCTTTTCTTTCATTAAAAATACCTGTTCCTATTGAGCTGGCTTGGTTATTGATTTGTGCCGACTTAATACTTCTTCAGTGCCCCCTTTTCCTATCTCCTCCTCCTCCTTCTCCTTGTTGCATTTTATTTATGGGCAAATCACATTTTATTTTATGTGTGTTTGTGTGATGTTGTGTTTGTGTTTGTGTGTGCACCATGGCTTATGGGAGTTGATTCTCTCCTTCTACTGTGTGAGCCTCAGGGATTGAACTCAGGACATCAGAATAGCGGCAGGCTCCTCCATCTCTCCACCTCACTGCCTCCCTCTGATTTCCTTACGAGTCAAGCAGCACCTTCTTACCTGTCCCTTCCTCCACCACCGAAGCCACAATATTAATGCTGTGGCTGTACATATATCCGGTGAGGTTAAAGGTGCACATGTCCACAGAGGCGGAGAAGCATCCGGCTTTGTCAGCCTGTGGGGCAATCAGAAAGAAACAATCTAACAGTGTGTCATGGAAGTGCATAGCTGCTAATCTCCATGCCTCAGTTTCTTCAAGAGAGAAAACTCTGCTGTGACATGAGAATACACCATTGTGCTCGAGGCCAGCCTGGTCTACAAAGCGAGTTCCAAGATAGCCAGGGCTACACAGAGAATACGCACCATACGCAACACAGCATCCTTGAAACTTCAAGCTGGAAACATGAATCTTTTGGGGTTGAGGTTAACTTCCTGGCTCCAGTGCAGACTGAGAAGATGCACTCCACTGAAGAGAGCTGCTGATCAACTGGGTGTGGGTGACCCCACACACACCGCACACATACACACTATACACACATACCACACACACACAACACACACACACTATACACACATACCACACACACACAACACACACACTCACCACACACACACCACACACACCACATACACACTCACACCACACACACACCACATACACATGCACCCCACTACCAACACACACACACACACAGACCACCAGGCTTTCAGTCTGTGCTTCTCATTGCTTTCCCACACTGGTATTCACTGATGCTTTGAAAGACAACATGGAGAAGGTTTCTCTTCGAATTCCATTTGCTCACCTGTCCCAAGAGGTTTCTGCATCTGTCAGGTAGCTGTTCCTGGTCCGCTTCTCGGTACCAGTAAGTGTGCGCCTTCTGACACACCGAGACCTGCACTGTCCCTTGAACAGGCTTCCCATATGTGTATCTGATTTCAAACAAACAAACAAAAACCCACAAGGATACAATTATGAAACTCCCTGAGATACACACGTGAGAACACGTGCACACGCGCATACACACACACACACACACACACTCCCCTCCTTCCCATACTCTGTCTCAGGTGCTCTTACAATCATGTGAGTAAAGAAGCTCTTTCCTTCGCTTCTTTACTCAGAGCTTGAGTGCTCCCATTACAAGCACCACCACGTGGACACAGAGGTCTCTCTCTGCCTCCTCTCTCCTGCCCTTCCTTCTTTCCCTCCCTCCCTTTCTTTCCTCTGTGGTACTGAGGATTCAACCCAGAGCTTTGCCAGTCCTCTGCAAGCCCTGAGCCCCTACTAAGCCCCCCCCCAGCTCTTCTCTGTGTTCCTTTTTATAAGACAAAGTCTCACTAAGAGCCTGGGGCTGCCTTGAAATTTCTCTGCAGCCCTGGCAGACTTTGAACTTTCAATCCTCTGCCTCGCGTTCCCAGCAATTGGGAAGACGGACTGCTCTACCAGACCCAGCGCACCTTTCTTTCATTTCCCTGGGGAATCAGTGTTGGACTCGCTGCACAGAGGACATTAAATCCACAATCTTGACTCAATTAATAACGGAAAGCGAGAACACACGGGTGGTTATAAAACTTCCTGGATGACTCACTACTCCAAGCTGCATCAAAATCACCTACATACCTCTCCTCTCATGCCTCCTCAGGCCCTTCTTCTCCACCAGCGCCAAAGCTTTCTAACTTACCTGCCACAGACTTTCACGAAGAAGGATTCCTCCACGGTTGATAATTGCTTTGGTTCCAACACTTCTACCTTGAACCTGGGCAACACTGGGGAGAGCAGAAAGAAACACACGAGGTCCTGGCATAACTGCTAGGTAATAAAGGAGTATGGAAATAGTGACGACTCAATTAACTAGTTAATTAGTGGAGTGCTATTTTTTAAAAAATGTTCCTGAAGTTAGACTCAGCACTGATTAAAGGCATGAACAAGCAATCCCTTCCTCTTGACATTACCTTTGCTGGTTGTGAATCAAGCCTTGCCCAATGCCTGGCCTTGTGCGTTCCCTGACCTACCGTATTCCTCCACACTGAACGTGCCAAAGGTCTTGCCCTCCGCCACTGCCACTGTATAGGTGCCCAGCGTTGCCTCTGGTGCCAGTTGAAAGGATAAGTCAACAATGCCTTGCTGCGGGGCCACTTCCAGCCACTGTGCAATCCTGTTGTTATTTGGGTCCTGTGTCCAGACAAAAAGAAACCGCCTAAGAAGGCTCGCTGCTTGGTGTCCAGCTCTGCATGGCTAAAGCAGGGAGCGAATTCTACCCATTGCTGGTCAGGCTTCCTCCGAGAGAAAGAGGCAGGGTTTGGAGCGCTGGATCAGCAGTTAAGGTTCCTGGTTGTTCTCCCAGACGACCTGGGTTCAATTCCCAGCACTCACATGGTGGCTCACAGCCATCTTTAACTCTTGTCCCAGAGGACCCAAAACAATACAGATTGTTTACAAAAAAAAGTAAAAAAAAAAAAATAGTTCCCTGTGTCATTTATGACTTTGTTGTAAATCCAGCCTCATTCAAAAGAAACCCTTTTCTCTCTGAGTTCTTGTAGACATTGCCACTGGCTTCATAAAATAGACTTTAAAGTCCTACCTAGCAGGAGTGTTTGCTCGTGTTTAGTTTTCTTAAGATACAAGGCTGAGGGAATTGATTGGAAGCTGCCTAAAACAAGGATAGTTTTGTCTAGAAATAAAAAAAATTTACAGCGGTCTTGTACTTTGGGACATTTCTCAATGGTATTTGAGTTGTCATTCAACGACTGAGTTTCTCTCCAAAAGGTGCTATGACCTGAGACAAACACGGACAAACAGCTGCGTGGCTAAGTGGGCATCGCACAGAGAGCCGTCACAGCAGCGTCCTTATCGCCAGAGGTTCCAGTCTCAGTGCACAGGCCAGCGGACAAAAGACAAATGAAAGAGTGTGGGTGCACCGAGGGCTTCCTGGTGATGGAGCAGAGTTTGGAAACTCTGGGCCAAGGCCGGAATAGTCTTCTGCCTTGAACTTGCTTCCCCAGCTCCCAGGAGGAGGGGCACTTGCGCTTACCTGCAGCTCCACCATAGAGTACTGAAAAGGGAAACCAGAGAGCACAGGTTAGCATGCAGCATGGGCACATTCCCTAAAAGCCCCGCACAGGGGACTCCTCTATCCCCTCTGGCCAGCACCCTGTCTTTTGCTCGGTTACTTTGTGCCCTGAGAAGAGTAGCCCTGAGGTCAAAGACTCATCCAGCAGAGAGAGAGAAGTTTCCTGAGAGGATTGCTTGCCTTAAAGGGTTTGAAGAACTACAGCTCCAGGCCCTGAAGGGGAAGGCTAACGCCCAGGCCTCCCATGCTTTAAACCTCCTCTGGGGAGCAAATGCTTCCTGGCACCTTCTTTTGGCACCTGAAAGCCTGTGGACAGGAGCAGCCTCACTTTCACCCATGGTAAAATTGTTTTTAAAAGCCAGGCGGTGGTGGCGCACGCCTTTAATCCCAGCACTCGGGAGGCAGAGGCAGGCAGATCTCTGTGAGTTCAAGGCCAGCCTTCTCTACAGAGTGAGTTCCACGACAGTCTCCAAAGCTACAGAGAAACCTTGTCTTGAAACACACACACACACACACACAATTATTTTGAGAAAAAGTTTAAAAGTGGCCCACTGAAAGATCTTGTACAGTTTCCTCTAACAGTGGCTGATAAGTGAAGGCTAACACCGCCCATTCATAGTTAGGGGCTCAGAGAAGGTGTGTGGTCATTCAAAAGAAGCCAGCTGACATCTAACCCCAAAAGCGGGGTGGAATCAAGACAGTGCGCACCATTGATTCTTGGGTGAGTACCACACGGTGCTAACCCTCCCTAAACACACGTGTAGATGGCGTGAGGAAAGAAGAGCAGCAACTCTTCAAGAGCCGGGAGGCGGGTGGGGGGGCAGCAAGATGGCTCAGTGGGTAATGGCATTTGCTGCCAAGTCTAGGACCTGAGTTCAATCCCCAGAATACACAAGGTAGTGCAGGCTGTCCTCTGGCCTCCACATGTGTGTCATGGCTCTCACGTGTGCACACAGAAAGATGCAATTTAAATACGATATTAAGAGCCAAAACTAAGATCAAAGTGACACAGACCTGGAGCTTTTTAGACCACCAGGAGACAAATATCACTCTTATTGCTATGGAGAGTCACAGGTCCTGAAGAAAGAACATGATGCAATTACAAAGTGCTTTTTAACATGGGGCACAAGAGTTAGGGAGGAGACCAGTTAGCCAGAGGTTTCTGGGAGGAACTGAGTGGAGCAATCATTGGTTTACCTGGACTATATTTTATTATATTTACTTTGTGTGTGTGTGTGTGTGTGTGTGTGTGAGAGAGAGAGAGAGAGAGAGAGAGAGAGAGAGAGAGAGAGAGAGAGAGAGGATGGTTTCCAGAAGTTGTTTTTCTCCTTCTACCATGTATGCCCCAATGACTGAAGAACTTGGCAGCAAGCACCCTTACTCACTGAGCCATCTCGCTGGCCCATTTTGGCTATATTTTAGTGGTCTTGGTATAAAATATTGTTTTATTTATTTATTTGATGGTGCAGGAGCGAGATGGCATCTCAGGTAGCTCAGGCTGGCCTTCAGCTCACTATGTAGATGAGGCTGGCCTTAAACTTCTGATACTCCTGTGTCCTCTCTACCTTCCAAGTGTAAAATCACTATGTTCCTTCAACTTGTCATTCTGTCCCGTGGCTTCTTGGTAAAACCCCTTTTGTTAATGTCAGTTCTCAAGCCAGAAGGATCTGTGTAAATGGAATAGGGAGGGAATGTCATTTTAGAGATCAAGCCTGCTAACAAAACCCACAACCTTTTCAGCAATCTGGGCAGAGGAAAGAAAAGGTAACGGGGTAGCTAATGAGATCGACCTCCAGGGGGCAGTAGAGTGTAAGCACTGGCTGAGACGGTGCCTGTAGTTTTGAAATCAGTCTCCAATAGTATACCAATCTCCGCTGTAGAAGGGTTTCTGGTGGTAGAAAAGAGAAACTAGAAGACTGTTGGAAAAGAAGGTAGTTATGGCTGCCGACCTGTAAAAGCACACGGGGAAAGGAACTTCTGAAGCCATGGAAACAGAAAACAGAAAGATGCCCTTCCTGTATTTAAGTTCCACTTGAACACACGGGAAGACTGCAGTGGGGCATCCAAGGTGTAAGGACCAAATCTTGTAAAACAAACAAACAAACAAATAAAACAAAAACACCACAGCGTGCCCCAAACAAGATCAACCCCATTACAAAAACTTATGACCAGGGTGTGGCTCCGTGGGGGAGCGCTCACCTAACATTGGGCAGACCCTGGGTTCCATATCCCACAACATGAAAAATGGAGGTTTTAGGGAAAGGCCCCACGTTAAGGATTGAGCTGGAGGAATATTGACGTATATTTGCCAAGTGTAACCAGCATTTTACTTTCCGCTGCTGATGTTGCCAGAAGAAAACCAACTACTCTATAGACTACCTTATTTATTACCTTGCCTCTTAATTTTTGCTTATTTGGGTTTTTAAATTTTTTTTATTGTCTTGTTTAGTTATTTGTTTCTTTAGGACAGGGTTTCTCTGTGTGGCCCTGACTGTCCTAGAATTCAATATGTAGACCAAGCTAGACTTGAACTCAGATATCTGCCTGCCTCACTCCTGAGTGCTGGGATTAACGGTGTGAACTAACATGCCTGGCATTGCTTCTTAATTTTTATAAAGATAGTGGAATATTTTTATTTTTTTCCTTTTACTAAGTACACCCCTGTTTCTCTCTCTCTCTCTCTCTGTGTGTGTGTGTGTGTGTGTATGCTGGGGACAGAACCCAAAAGTTCAACCACTGAACTACATCACCAGTCCCAATGTCTTAATATTTGAACTGCAAAGCCATTTGGTATCACCCCTGAAGAAAAGTCTTTCAGTTCTTCTCCTTTAGACTTATTTGTCTTATCTGTATGAACATTTTGCCTGCATGTATGCGTGCACATCAAATGTGTGCAGTGCCTGCTGAGATCAGAAGTGTGTCAAAATCCCTGGGACTGAAGTCACAGATGGTTATGAGCAGCCCAGTGGGTGCTGGGAATTGAACCTGGGTCCTCCGGAAGAGCAACAATATCTCTTAACCACTGAGCCATCTCTCTAAACTGAAAAGCCTGTTTTGTTTTTCTGTGTAGCCTTAGCTGTCCTAGAACTCACTCTATAGACCAGGTTGGTCTCAAACTCACAGATATCCACCTGCCTCTACCCCTCAAGTGATGGGATTAAAAGTGTGCAGCATCACCACCCTGCTATGAAAAGTCTTTTTATATGTAAAACAAATGCAGCCATCTCTAGGAATGTTACACTAACAGAATTGTGGGTGTAAGGCTGAAAACCGGTCACCTTTGCAGTTTCCCACACAGACGGGGGTGGGCATCTGTGGGCTGGTGCCCGAGGCTAGGATTCCTTCCTGGATGTGTTCTATAGCCCACAGCCCCACATCATTTCCTCTTCATTCTCGGTGATGGAGCGGCCTTTCCCTCTCCAACTAAATTCTTACCTTGTCATTCACTGGAATGAAGTTGCTGTTCAAGGTGACAATTCTGAACAACACTAGGAAGAAATGGGCATAATTAGCAAAGAGGGTTTCCCTCCCGGAAGCACTCCTCCAGCTGCCTTATTTCCTTGCATTTATTTCTGAGTCAGGAAAACCCCAGTAGGTTGAGGAGAGAGAAGGTTGTTTTGCTTTTCAATGTGAGAGAAAGGTGAAGACCACACTGTTTCTTAGCTTCTCTTCAGGGCTCCTTAGTGTGAGACCTCAGAGTGGAATGCCCCACAAAATGAAAATGAACAGAAGAACAGAAGTTTAAGCCAAACAAAGGACACTTTCTTACCCATAAGAAGCATTAACCTAACTACATGTAACACGGCACCCTCTGGGACATCCTGTACCTTTATTTTAGACACACAGAAGCACCAGCAACTCTACCCACACTCTTGCTAGAGTTAAGACTCACAATCAGGCCAGAACACTTCATCGCTAGACTTGCCTGTCCTCTCCCTCCTTGTTTCTTAATCCCGCTATCCAATTCACAAATCTCCATCATGATGCAGGCCGTTTCCCTGGCCTTGTCTGTCCCTAGGCACGCATGCCTTACCTCTCTGGCCTGGGGTGTAGACAGGTTTGTCCGTCTGCACAAACGTGCCGCTCCCTTGCCTCTGAATCAGGACCTTTTTCTCCTCTTCAAAGTTGAGGTTCTTTCCAACTCCAGATACTCGAACTGTGGCCACTTCTTCCATGCCACCAGTAGGTGGGGGGACCTGGCAGGAAAGGAGAACTCTGGGAGGGGTGGGGAGGTAACCAATGGTCTCAAGCCAGCAGTGGGAGAACAGAGGGAGAGAATTCAGTCAAAGGGGGGGGGGTAGGGAAGGCTTAAGACAACACATGAAGAAGAGAAGCAGTGTCACCAGAGGTTAGGGATGAACTGAAAGGGAATTGAGGGCAGGGGAATTGTGGGTAAGCTTGCACCTGAAACTCAAGTTTATCAGAGACCAGACAAGAAACCCAGGCAAAGACCCGTAGTGGAAACCATACTTGAAGTCAGACTACAGTGAGCAGCCTGGGGGGAGCCCTGGAAACCGAGGGATTAATTTAAAGGCCTGGTCAGCACTTACTGAGAATGAGATACAGTGGAAGTTCTTCTTTGATCCAGAATGTTCTAGCAACTTCTGTGTCTTGTCTTTGGTCTCCAGGGTAATAGTGAATTTGACATCACAGCTCCCAGGGCTCAGATCTAAACAAACCTTCTGAGTGGAGGGGAAGGCGAGCTGGGCTGGTATTGTTACCAAGTACTTTGTGCTGAGGGAAAGAAAGAATTTCAGAGCAGTGATGATTCATTCTTCAATCAAAAGCTAATCCCATGCCTCAGAAGCATCCAGCAGGAAGTAAAGCAGAGCAAGCCCCTGCCTTCACGAACCTTATGTTTTATAATAAAGGAGAAAGAGACACACAGCACAGGTCTCAGTGTCCTGCCCTAAACCTCCCCACAACCCCAGCGACCACCCCTGAAAGCCCAAGGCAGGCTGGAGTATCGAGGACAAGATTAGGCCCGTCACAAAGAAGAGGATACATAGGGCCTACACATTTTCACGGTATTGTATTGCTGTGGTTAAGATCAAGTTTGCTGTTTCAGCTTTTTCATTCTAGGAAAGGAATAAAGGAAAGGGAGGAGACAGAAAGCAAAGGAAACTCTGGGTGTGTCTTCGTTTGTCCACATTTAAGCTTGAGAAGGACAGAGCCCCCCAAAAAGCCATTGGGCCCAATTAACTCTGACACCATTAACTCACGGAGAGAGGCCTGCTGCCACAGACACTAGGACCAGCGTTCCCAGTAGAAGTGGAGCCGGCATCTTGGTGGGTGAGCAGGATTTCCCAGGATCAGGAACGAGGAGCTCAGCTCCTGACGTTCTCCTGCTTAAATCCTGAGCACCCGGCTGGGAAGTGCAACAAGAGTAGACACTGGCCAATCAGCTACCATGCCTTAGGCTGAGGAGGCACAGCAGGGCAGGGCCACTGGTCCCTTCTTGACTCTTTCTAGAACACTCATACTGGCCCAGCCAGTCCTCAACACTGGCTCTGGGTGAGGCTGAGTATTCCTGGTGAAGCTGCAGAACACATGCTGGGCTCCTCCTTTAATTTCTGGGTTCATTCCCAATTCACAGTCCCCTTTGATCTCCTTGCTTCTTCGTCATTCTGCTAAGTACACTGGGCACACGGAGTCCTGCAGTATCAGCTCAGGGCAGTCAGTGTGGCTCTATGCGGTGGCTGGTGCCAGAAAACCCAGCACTCTGAGTGACGGGCAGGAGGGTCAGGGATTTAGGGGCAACCTCGGGTGAGCTGGGAGCTCAAAGTCTGCTTGGGCTACATGAGACCCAGTCCCAAAAAGGAAAGAAGGGAGAGATAAAGGATGTTGTGGGATAGTAATTTAAGATGTGTTACATCTGTTTGTGCTGTGGAACATTTACTTAATGAGGCAAAGATGTGTTGCATTTTTTTTTAATGTTGCATTTGTTTAACTCTGTGAAGCTGTGTTACTTTGCCTGGCTAAAACACCTGATTGGTCTAATAAAGAGCTGAACAGCCAATAGCAAGGCAGGGGAAAGGACAGGCAGGAGGGTTGGGGGAGCAGGTGGCAGACAGAACAAATAGGAGGAGAAATCTGGGGAGAGAAGATCAAGGAACGGGAAAAGGAGGAGCAGAGATGCAAAGGGCCAGCCACCCAGCCACCTATCCACACAGCCACCCAGCCACCCATCCACCCATCCACACAGCCACCCAGCCACCCAGCCACACAGCCACACAGCCACCCAGCCACCCAGCCACCCAGCCACCCAGCCACCCATCCACCCAGCCAGTCACAGAGTAAGAAGAAAGGCCAGGTGGTGGTGCCACACAGCTTTAATCCCAGCACTCCAGAGGCAGTAGATGGAATAATTTCTAAAAAGTTGGCTAGAAACAAGCCAAACTAAGGCCAGGCAGTTATAAGAAAGAATCAGACTTCATGTGTATTATTTGGGAGCTGAATGGGGGCCCTCAAAAGAGTGAAAAAGTAAAATTAAAAAATACAAAAGGGAAGGAGGGAAGGGAAGTGGGGAGGGAAGGGAAGTGGGGAGGGCAGGAGGGAAGGGAAGTGGGGAGAGCAGGAGGGAAGGAAAGTGGGGAGGGCAGGAGGGAAGGGAAGTGGGGAGGGAAGGAGGGAAGGAAAGTGGGGAGGGCAGGAGGGAAGGGAAGTGGGGAGGGAAGGGAAGTGGGGAGGGCAGGAGGGAAGGGAAGTGGGGAGGGAAGGGAAGTGGGAAGGGAAGGGAAGTGGGGAGGGAAGGAGGGAAGACTGAGGGAATCAATAATCCTCCAATTTGGAACGGCTGTTTTTCTTCTGAGACGCCTGGTATATGTGGTCCTGGGGATCCAGCCTGGGCCTCTGTGCACATTAGGCGAGCACTCTACCAACTGAACCAGCTCCAGTCCCAAACCCTGATTAAGAGTTTTTTAAAATTTCAATGCTATTTAGTATTGGCGTGTCTGTGTGGAAAAAGCGACATATGTAGATCCATAGAAAAGAATAAACTGTATAGCCTGCTGAAAGCCACATGCAGCAAAGGCCTTTAAAATGTGCCTCTGCATCTCCTAGTCTGGGAATGCATCTCCCTGGGGGAAAGAGCAGGCGGTGCAACCACTTCATTTCTTCTTTATAATACAGGTTATACGGGAAATAATTAAGTGACGATGCCTTCTTGCATTGCACAATGATCAAGCCATATCCAAACAATTTCAACAAAAAAGGCTTCCAGTAACTGGGGCACCTCACACATGAGGAAAGAATGGAAAGAACCGGAAGAACCAAAGGCTATTCGTGACCTGGGCATAGGCTGACAGGCCTCGCCTCTTCAAAGTCCCCACTGTTGTGTGTTACACCCCAGGTTCTTCACAAGAGGTCAAGAAGATGGCTGCTGGGTCTACGATGCACGTTCTAGTTCTGTGGCTCCAGCTGAATCAGTTATTGTAACCAAGGTGCTGTGCTGAGTGGGGACCCTGCCTCCTGCTCACCCCGAGGCCAGGCCCCTGGGGTACTAGGACTGACAACCCAGCTGTACACCCATGGAGTTGGCAAGGGAAAACTCCCCAAAGAAAGCTGAGACAATTACCAGAGGAGGCAAACCGGAGCAAGATGCCTAGAAAACACAGAGATCAGTCTATACGGCGCCCGATAATACAGGTTTGGTTGAGCAAGCTCTTGTCTTAACCTAAAGCAGAGTTGTGCAGCCATTGAAAAAAAAATTAAGCTCCTTGGGCTGGGGAGATGGCTCAGCAAATAAGGGGGCTTGCCATCAAGCCTGACAGCCCTTGTTTAATCTGCAGAACTCACACAGTGGAGGAAAAGGCTGACTACCAAGGCCTGCCCTCTGGCCTCTCTCATGCACTCTAGCAGATGGGCATGTGTGTGCGCACACAAGTAAGTAGATGTAAAAATAGATAAATAAAACCTTTTTGATAACGATAATTTTAAGAATGTTTTTAGGCTGAGTATGGTGTCCATACATATAATCCCAGCATTAGAAAGGCTGAGGTGGGGGGGGGGTTTCAAATTCAAGCCAGACTGGGCTACATACATAGTAAGACCCTATCTCAAACATCAAAAAAATTTAAAGTCATAAATATTGTTTTATAAGGCTGGAGAGCTGGTTCAGCAGTTAAAAGC
The DNA here is from genome assembly GCA_004026605.1 of Ondatra zibethicus. NCBI lineage: Eukaryota > Metazoa > Chordata > Mammalia > Rodentia > Cricetidae > Ondatra > Ondatra zibethicus. Next base: position 368,696 of record PVIU01000256.1, read on the forward strand.
ACTGTTTGCTCTTCCAGAGGACCAGAGTTCAATCCCCAACATCCACACGGTGGCTCACAGCCATCTGTAAAATCCAGTTGCTAAGGACTTTTGGCACCAATCATGCAAGTGATACACAGGCAGACTTTTAGGCAAAACAGCCATCCACATAAAATAAACATTCTAAATTTATACACATGAAATAAAAATACGTTAGGAAAAGAAAGAAATACTGTTTTCTGAGCCGTACATTGTGTGTCTCAGACCTGAAATCTGAGCTACTTGCCAGGCTGAGCAAGAGGGCTGCTCATGTGTACAAGTTCAAGGCCAGCCGGGCAGCGGCGTGAGACTGTCACAGACCCAAAAGTGTGTGCTCAGTGTGCCTTACATGTGTGAGGCTCTGGGCTAATCCTCAGGCATGGAAAACAGTAATAGTATTGCTCTATGATATTGATTGAATGGAATGTCCCTGTTAATAAGGCACAAATCAACAAGTATGAGGTTCCACTTTCACTCAGAATCCAGAAAAACATGAGCATTGTTCCCTCTCTGAGAATAGCAACAGCCAAACAGGGAGGGGCTGGAGAGATGGCTGAGCGCTTGCTGCTCTTCCAGAGAACCCACTTGGATTCCCAACACCACACAGCGGTTCTCAGCTGTGTGCAACTCCAGTTCCATAGAATCCAATGCCCTCCTCTGGTCTCTACCTCTAGTCTCTACCTCCACTTCCTTCACCCTGGGAAACACAGCAATTGTCGGAGTACTAGATGTAGGCCTCGTACTGACAGGCAAGAACAAGAGAACAGTTCCTGTACGGTTGGTTCATTTGCATACACAGGGAGGCTTGCACCCCAGTTGAGAAACCTGCTGGATTCCAGACACCGCCCTAAGCAGAAGGCTTTGGAAGGGAAACCTCACTCTAGCGCACCTTTTAATGGGGCTGACTCAGCCTCCTGCACTGCCTGCCTGTGGAGAGACGTGATCATTTCCAGGAACAAGTACTGTTTTCTTAACTTTGTTTCATTTCACACAAGATGCTGGATAGTCAATCAAAAACCATAACATCCAAGGGTTGGGTTGTTGCTCAGTGACAGAGTGCCTGCCTCCCTTGTATACCCAAGATTCACTCTCCAGTGCTGAGGGAAAAATGTCAAATGTGCTTGGTGTGGTGGCAAATCCCTGCGACTCTAGCTACTCTGCAGGCGAAGGCAGGAAGGACAGTTTCAGGTCTCAGGCGAGCCTGGATTACATAGTGAAACCCTGTCTCAAACTAAATTTATATAGATATACATCTATATAAATTATATATATTTAATTGATTAACTGATTGATTGATTAGTTGGGGAGCTGGGGGCTGGAGCAGGCTACAGTATGTTGCTTGAAGTCAGAGGATAACTTTCAGGTGTCAGTTCTCTCCTTCCTCCAAATGGAGTCTGGAGATTGAGCTCAGCTCATCGGACTTGGCAATAAGCTGTCTTGCTGTCTGAGCCATTTCGCCTGCCCTCAAATACAGTTTTCAGATGGGAGGATCGGGGTTGCCTCAGTGGTAGACAGTTTACCTGGCATGTACACGGTGATGGGTTTGATCTCCAAACCATGCCAAAACCAAAACCAAACAAATCATAACATATACCAAAAGAAGAGGAAAACAGCAACTGTCTCCTTTGCAAAAACACAGGGTAGACGCCAGGCCTGACAGTACAGGCCTTAATCTGAGCGCTTACAAAGTAGAGGCAGGAGGATATCTGTGAGTTTGAGGCCAGCCTGATCACAAAGTGAGTTCCAGGACAGATAGGGCTGCACAGTGAGACCCTGTCTCAAAAAAAAAAAAAAAAGCCACAAAAATAGTCTAAAATATAGAAATGTAAAAGGATCTAAAGAAAATACATGGGTCATGAGCATGAACAGGTAGGAATTTCTAAAGAAGATGGAAGTTATAGAAATTCTAGAAAAGAAAAACACAGGTGTGCATGAAGCCTTGGGTTCAACCTCATCACAAAGAAAGAGGAGGAGGAAGATGAGAAGGGGTTGAAAGAGGAGGAGGAGGAGGAGGAAATAGTAACACAATATAAGAGGGGAACGGCTTTGGAAAGCCCCTAGTGACTCTAGCACATCCAAGGAAACAGTCCGTCATGTCGGACATGAGTCCACAGAAATTACCCAGAGTGAGGAGAAAAGAGCGGGAAAACATCGAACAAAGGACCCAGGGGCTGCAGGACAAAGTCATAAGTAGCTTAGTGTGCTTACTGGAAGCTTGGGAGAAGAAAGAAGCCACACCAGGCCAGAAAAGACAGCAAAAAAATGGAGGGAGTTTATTGCCAACAGTAATATTAAAAGAAGCTCTTAGGACAGAAGATGTAGAGTAACTATGGCCCAAAGATCAAACCCAACCCGCCATCTATCTTGTAAGTAAAGTTTTGATGGAACCAGTGCCGGCTCATCTGCATATTGCCTGCTTATCTGCATAATGCCTACTCACCTGCATATCGCCCGCTCATCTGCATATTGCCTATGCATTTGCATATTGTCCACTCATCTGCATATTACCTGCTCATTTACATGTTGCCCGCTCATCTGCATATTGCCTGCTTATCTGCATATCACCTACTCATCTACATATTACTTGCAACTGCTTCTAGTGCTATGAGGAGAGCTAATCCCTCCTTTGTCTATGTCCGCAAACCTCAGTACCTGTGAACCTGACCACAGTACTGGACATTTTGTCTTGCCCCCCCCTTCATCAGTGTGACTCCCCACTCATGCTATGAAACCCTTCAGAGTGACAGCCACCATTTTCCCCCAGCCCAAGGACTCGGTGTGACATCTGAATGAAGAGCAAGGGGCCAGAAGTGTCCCACTTTCTGTCTGCTTTTCCGTGTCCTCCACAGCCACTCCTTCCACTCCTGTCCCGGCAGACCCTCTCAATAGTCTGTGTTTGGAGTTTGCGACCGCTGGCCTCATACTTGTTCATTCTGACAACTAACATTAGGTACTCTAGACTAGAGAATGTACAGAGAATGCAGCTTTTGTCTCAATTAATCTGTTAGTAATGGAGACATGGCATGATGGTAAAACATGTTTTCCTAGGTCCCAGCACCAGGATCTGTGATCCATTGTTCTGTGGTGGGGCCTAAGAATTTGGATACACATGAATCAAATTCTCGGGCGGAACTGGTGTTGCCCGTCCAGGGGTGGTGTCTTGAGAGGCACCGCTGAGATGCTGGGTCTAAGAGTGAGCGGAATGAGAAGGACCAGAAAGGCCTCCTGGAGTTTAGAGTGCAGTGAAGTTCTCAGAAAGCCCCTCCCATCTCTGCATCTCCCTTTCCAACAGCCAACAGGGAGAGGCCAGGAGACCGTTTTCAGTTTGTTCCTCCCAGGGCGTCTCTGAGCTTATTATCCCTATTATCAGCAATTTTAGATTGGGACTCTGCTCCCCAGAGGAAAATGAAAATAGTAACCATGTGGGGTGGAAGGAACAAGGTACCAGCATTAATGAGCCCTCCGTGGAGTGAATCCAGATGTGTTTTTCTTTAATGGGAGAGTTACTTCCAAACCATGAGGGATTGTTTCAGGCTTTTATTGTGTATGATTTCCTTTCAAAACACATCCCAAAAGCCGTGATGCATAGGAAAACAATGAATGCTAAATTTAATCCACACCTTAGGGTCTTTGGTTTGCCTCAGAAGGCCCAGAATGTGATTCAAATCATACAGTCTTGCAAAGCTCTCCTCTGGGCAATTCTCGGAGACCAGGCAGACTGTGTTTGCCTGATTCTGTCTCCCCAGATTGTATGGTACCTGGAAGCTTTCAATTAGTACTGGTATAACTGTGCATGCACACACATACAGAATCATGTACCTGTCTGTGTGTACACGTGTGCATGCACGTGTATGTGTGCACATGCATGCATAAGTCTGGTTATAAATGACTTAAGGGCCCCTTTGGAGCCTCGTTAGGGAAACTCTGGAGAACTCATTTCTGCAGTTCAAGACAACCCCTTGGCACTTCTCCTTACTCCCCTGCCACATGCGCACAGCAGGCAGAGCAGACTAGCTCCTCCTATCACTCTTCACTAAACAGGGGCCCCGCCCTCCCCTCCTGAGGTCCACCCTGGAGGCTTTGATTGATTTGTGCTTAAGGGAAAACTGAATAAAAACTCCAATTAGGGTTTTGATATGCACCAAATAAACTATTGCTTGCTACAAATAAGAATTATTTGTAAACTTATATGAAGGTTTCAACACATAGATATGTACATTTTATGTTCATATATACATATATAAAATGTGTGGCCTAGTGGAAGGAAGTGAAGTTATTTGATTTGGGGTATGCCTTTGGAAGCAATTTATGACCCCATCTCCTCGCTGCCCCCTTTGCTGTCTGTCCACCATGGTCTGGGCCCCTGTGCTTACCCACAGTCATAGGTGACTGAAACCTCTGAGCCCGTGAATCAACATGCACTTGTCCTCTGCATACCTTGTTTTTCTCAGGTATTTTGTTGCAGCAATTGAAAACTCACACACACACACACACACACATACACACACACACACACACATACA